>JAEQBH010002565.1:0-200446 GCA_016808115.1 Tetrastigma voinierianum
AGTTCATACATCATATAGGATCGATCAGTTTTGAACATTTCATGAAATGGCCTTAATATACACACATATATATATCTTTATGTTGATCGGTTTTTTCAAGATTTATTTTGATCAGTTTGGGAGTGGATGAAGTGAACTTAAACTCTCTCTTTTTTCCTAGTTCACAAACAATATAGGATCGATCAGTTTTAAGCATTTCATGAAATGGCATTAATATTTTATATATATATATTGATCAGTTTGGGTTTGGGATGAAGTGAATTTACTCTCTTTTTTCCTATTTCAAAAACATATAGGATGGATCAGTTTTGAACATTTCATGAAATGGCATTAATATTTTTTTATATATTGATCAGTTTGGGAGGGGATGAAATGAATTTACTCTCTTTTTTCCTATTTCAAAAACATATAGGATCGATCAGTTTTGAACATTTCATGAAATGACATTAATATTTTTATATATTAATCAGTTTGGGAGGGGATGAAGTGAATTTACTCTATGTTTTCCTAGTTCCCATTTAACTTTTGGCCCCCGACCTGGGTGCTCACGATACCACTTAACTTGTAACTATCGTTTACTTTTTACCATACTTCTAACTTGTTCATTCATATACTGTTAAACATTTAACTTGAAATATATTTTGTAGCAACGAATTACAAAATATATTCAAAACTCCATAAATGGGAGTGTTCAACATTTAAAATTTTTTACATTTACATATAATTGGGTATTTTTTTATTCTAAACTCCATGATGCAGTTTGTCTCCCAATATCTTATAAACATAGTAATCTTTGATTAAAATATAAAATAAGGGAGAATTTTGGGAATATATGCTAGGGAGCTTTGTTTACGGGCGACAACATTAGAATTGGGATCTATGCATGAGCAGGAAATGGAGTTTGTCCCTTTGGAGAGAAGATTATGCGGTTTGATTATGTATAAGCGGTAGGAAACATTTTTCTAAATTCCTATGTTTTGTTTCATAATAGTTTATGTGGAAGTTCATGATCTTTAGTGGTAGTTAAACAACCTATATTTTTAGTTTGGAATTGAAGAAATTTAAATGGTTCTGTTTCTTTTTTTTTATCCATTTGCATGATCCCATGTGCAATTTAAATGTCTTGATTGGGTTTTTAATAAGTTAGTAACTAATAAGATTGTAATTTATAGAGGTATTAGATTGTGTATTATTATTAGTTTCAAGTCTATTTAATATATTTTGATAGCACCTCTTTAGTTTTCTAGTTATATATATTTTACAACTTTGAGTTTTTCGGGCTGAATTTATACGTATCTTGACTAATCACATAAGATCTTGAAGTTACCCGATCCGATGAACCTCTTGTGGCTTTGAGGGCCTCGGGCGAGTGACTATTCGGGAGTAAACCTAAGGTTTGAACCTCTATTTACCTCTTTGGTTCTAGTTATAACTTGACTAATTCTGTAAGACCTTAAAGTTATCGATCGGGCCAACCTCCACTTGCCTCTTTGATTATAGTTATTTATTTTTTCTAATATATATATTTTATAATCGTGAGTGTTTTGGTCGACTTGAGCATTATCTTAGCGATCTTATGGAGCCTTAAAGTGATCGACTGAATAAATTTTCAATGACATTAAGAGGCCTTGAACCAATGACTATTCGAAAGTAAAACTAAGGTGGAACCAACTAGGAACCCCTTTTAAGGTTTGATTTTTGTTTTTTGTTTTTTTTGAAAGAAAGGTTTGATTTTTGTTATAACCTTGGTATGGGTGCTACACATTGGACGTTTTCAAAATAGAGAACATAAAATGATTTAAAAAAATTAACAAAAGGCTTTACTTAATTTTTATTTCGTTAATTATCTTAGGATATAATTTACTTAATTCTCCTTAGTATGGATTTTTTCACTCAATTGGGCATTGAATTCCTTTTGTTCTACCACAGCATCACCCACCAGTTTGGTAAGGTCTAGGATTGCTTGCTCAATTGGGGAGATTGGTTGTGGTGGTTGAGGCTGAGACCAAGAGGCATATTGTGGATGTGGAGGAGGTGCATAAGTTGGGGTAACACTGTAGGAGGGTGTACCCATCCATTGGTTTCTATAGTCCCTCATGGACATGTATGCTCTAGGGTTACTCTCACTTGGATACTCAGCATGTGCCTTCCCCTCTTCCATTGGTCACAATTCAAACCCTTTGGACATGTAATCTTGCGATTATAAAAGGCACACAAGCAGTCACGCAACAAATTTTTTTTTTTTTTGAAATGAAAATAAAATAAAATGACAATGAAATATAAAATAAATTCACAAAACTTTGTGATGAGGATCACAAGTGTTCCACCGGCTTCGTCGAATGCGCAGGCACCATCCGACAGCAGCGCCATTTGGTCGTGCCACGGTAGGGTGATCCGGAATCAACAAAATTTATATCCTATATTCCTCCTTTTGCTGTAGTCAAGCTACTGCAGTATAGTGGTCTAGGGTCGAACACAGGGATGGGTTTTCTTCGTACAAATGATTTGAGTGAAGTCAAAAATGGTGAATTAAATTTGGATTTTTAAGGTGGTGATAAAAACAGTGGAGTGGTGGTTTGCAAACTGAAAATAAATAAAATAAAATGTAAAATAGAACTCCTTGAAGCATTAGGCCACTGGGTTTAAGGTCCTAGGCTAACCGAGAGGTCCCCGGGTTCATTTCCTCGCGTTGGGGAGGATGACATATAGTCATTTCCCGAACCGGATCTTCATTTAACTTTAAAAACTAAACCCTCATAATTTTCCTTGTGATAGAAAGCATTCATTTAACATTTTATGGTTCCTACAGTGAAAACATGTCTCAAAAACCTACCCTTCAGTAACTAATAGGAGACAACTAACTAGGCATCAGTGAATCTAGTGAAAGTATCCATTGAACCCGAAAAGCTTGCCAAGTACACATTAAAGAGAGCATGTTTAAGAGATTTTAACCTAAAAAGTTGAAATCCGATACCCAACCTACCTCCGGTGGCTCGTAAAGGGCAACATGCATATTAGTGTATCTAAAGCTAAGAATACCTTGAACCACTCAAAATCTTGCCAAGTATTGGCCAAAGAAAGTACATCAAAAAGCTTTAAACCTAGAGTTACAAATTTGGGAACCAAAACGTTAAAATCTACTGCGTGAAAAACAGGGGAACCAAATGGTATACCTTGAAACATTGCCCAGTAGCCCTCCTCTTCAAGGAGGAAGAGGTTTTAGGCGCTCATCCCCCAAGTTTTCATCCTTGGAGGGTGTTTGGCAACCAAGAAAGGGAGAGAAAATGAGAGAAAAGGGAAAAACGGGAGAACTGAGCCCTAATTTTATTTACAGCAAAAAAATCTGTCGTTCAACAGTGTATACAAAATGGCTTATGTAGCCTTACAAAACCAAGTGAAATACCATACAATCCAAACATAAGTGATTATAACAAGGGTAGAAAGGAGAAAAACCAAAAATTGTAACAAAAAGCTGAAGCGTCAAAACGAGGAATATGCTCTTGGAAGAACAATGCTTTGGGATGCCTTGTGCGCGCAGGAAAACCTTCTGCGGTGGTCTGATTTCTTCACATTTTGCTCTTCTTTTCTTCTGATCTTTGATCTGCAATGTTGAGTTTGATTTGAATTCTTCGTTCTTGGATCGACTCAACAATTTCGGCATATTTGGCTCGTAAAAACTGCAAAATTTGCCACAAAATGTGATCATTAAAATAGTAGGGACCTTAATGTGTAAATTGGTTTAATTACAATGATTAGTACACAAAAAGCACTCAAAACCTATAATAAATAGGGTTCAAAATAGCACTTTTTGGGCGCTAATCAAAAACATATACACAAATAGACCAAAAGGTCTTCAGTAGGCACCTAGTAATGTGTTGGCCTTGGTTGCTGATGTGAATTGTTGAAGCATGATGATCATAGTAAACCCAAATCCTGACTTGAGCTTAGGAGAGTTGAGGGTCATTTAACATGGTATCGAGCTTGGTTTTGGCGGGAGGTCACGGGTTGAATCCTCTCCTTGCAATTTAATCCCCATGTTTATTTTGAAAGTCCACTTAATGGACTGCTGGCTCTCACGTGCACGGGTGTAAATTCGTATGCACGTGAGGAGGTGTTGAAGCATGATATTCATATTAAGCCCCAAATCCTACAAGCTTGAGCTTTTAGGAGAGTTGGTCATTTAACATAGGTGTTCGGGCTTCTAGTTCACCCTTCTCCTGTGCCTACGCGGATGAAACACCGTGCTAAACATAGCTTAATGGGGAAATAGCCACACGTTAGTGACCTCTAATAGGGTCATCACACTTTGGGCAGCGCATTGTAACACTGAAATATACCATAACGGTTTATAACATGTTTAGGGTCTAAAATAAGATAAATTTTATACATTCAAAAATGAATTTTTATGAAAAATGGCAAAACAGTAATTTTGTCGTTTTGTAATAGTATTAGATAGCTTAGGGAAGCCCAAAATTGTCTAGATCTCGTATGATAAACGGTAGTTAAATTCGTCTTGCGAAATCCCAAGCTACAGTCGAATTTCGTTGAATTAGAGGCAGTCGGAATATTTTGTAATTTTAGCGACAGATTGTAGAGTGAAAACTGGCAAGGATTTGAGAAAAATCTCGAAAAATGGTAAATATGTAAGAATATTCAATTATGATAAGTAAGAAATTGAAACAGGACAAAATAAATTTTTGGAGCTAAAAACGGACTAAGTGAAAAGAAAATGGGACATATGGGTCCCACTTAAAAAAAATAAAATAAATTAAAATAAAAAAAATAAAAAGAAAGGCAAACGCACGGAGAGGGGGAGCGTCAGAGACAGAGAGGGTTCATTTATTTTTTTTATTATTTTTTTTCTATCACTTCTCTCTTCGATATATGGAAATCGGATAGTCGGAGTCGTCGAGAGCGAAGCAAAGTGCTCTACTCGACGAGGGCTACGCATGGGAACCAAAACATGGGATTTCGCCGAGTTTTAAATTAAAAATTCGGAAAATCCTATGTTTTGGTTTTTCTCAGATCTACGGCTTTCTGACGGTCATAATTGGTCGGAGCATAAGGTCAAATTGATTCACGCATCGCAAGCTACGCGTGGCTACCAAAATATTGGAGTTTCGTCAAACTCTATGAGGTATGGATTTTTGTCTAAATACGTAAATTATACGTATACAAATAGTAAATGAATACGTATGTGAATAGAAAATAGTAAATAATAAATAGTAAACAGTAAATAGTTAATATTAAATAGTAAAAAGTAAATATTGGTCTTGAATATTAAATAGTGAATAGTGAATGGTGAATAGTTGACGGTAGTTTTTCGTCTAAATACGTAAATTATACGTATACAAATAGTAAATAATATGTATGAATGAATAGTAAATATATAAACAAATATGTATTTAAATAGTGAATAGTGAATAGTGAATAGTGAATATGGAATAGTGAATACGTCAATAAATAGTAAATATGTATAAATGAATAGTACATTAACAATACATAAAATATAGGAATATATGATAGAAATGCATGAGATTAGAAGTATACGATTAGACAATGCATGCTATAAATGTACAAATGATAGGAAAATAGTTACATGTATGATAAAGAAATCTGAATACTGTAAATTGAAGTTAAAATATATATGAAAAATGCAAAGATACGATAGTATGATAGAGTACAAGAATATATAAGTTAACAAAATATAAGATGTTACAAGTAGATGACAAATATATGATCTGATTGGTTATATTCAATTGTTATATGCTAATATATGAGATGAATATATGATAGAACATGATATAAATACAAGAGTGAATAAATGGAATATGAATAGCTAAAACATGAACGAATGCGATATAGAATAGACATATATGAAAACGAAGTTGCAAGACCAAGTCTCTAATGGAAAAGGGGAATCGGTCAAAACAATTAGGAGAGACTACTGATGCTACTGATCTAACAATGACCGGTGGGACACGTGTCAACATACCTAGAAGCTGCAACCCATGGCGAAGTGATTTGTATAAAGTACCCTCTCATAACATATGAAAGTATGTAATTCTTGGCAATTCATGAGAAATAAAATCAATAAGAACGTTTTCCCAAAATAATGTTGGGCTATCATTTTGAACTTCACCTTAGAGAGGGATCACATTAGAGCTAAGTTCGCATGAAATAACAAAAGAAACTTCAATATTTCTCTATTTTCCAATTGCATAAATGAATTTATAAATTGAAATGGATTATAAGAGACAAATCCAAAGAGACTTCTTAAAAGTTTATTATATATATAAGTCAAATAAAGGCACAATTTGGTGCATTAAATTTAGAAAGCTAGAAAGAGAGGTTAAAATTTTAAAATGGTTGCCACCAAATTGCCAGGCTCGCCCGCCACGAGCTGTCGGGCTCGCCGGGCTCAATAGAGACTACCAAGCTCAAACATTAGAAGCCACATGGGCTAGGATCGATGCCTCGAAAATAAAAGCCCGACCCCGCCCATTGATTGGTCAACGGCCATGGGTTTCATTTCTCCGGCTTGAGCGACTTGACATGGTCCATTGGAGACCCTATATACGTATCCATAACCAAGTCCCATCTATGATAATTGGAATGGGATGAGTCAAAGCCCAAACGAGTTACCTGAAAGCCTAACATGAGAGAAGCACGGACCAAGGCCCAGCGTGAAGAGGGCCTGAACCCAAGGCATTGGGTGATTGTCGAACCACCCCGAACCTACCTATATCGAGCACAAAGGGAAAACAATCTTATCCACATCATCTCGGGCATAACACTTATCGCATCAGACGACGAGGCGGAGTCAAGAAAGCGGAGTTGCAAGACTAAGTCTCCTAACGGAAAGAGTCAGTCAAAACAATTAGGAGAGACTACGTACTGCGATCTAACGTGACGGTGGGACATGTCGACATACAGCGCAACCCATGGCGAAGTGATTTGTATAAAGTACCCTCTCATAACATAGGAAAGTATGTAATTCTTGGCAATTCATGAGAAATAAAATCATTAAGAACGTTTTCCCAAAATAATGTTGGGCTATCATTTCGAACTTCACCTTCGAGAGGGCTCACATTAGAGCTAAGTTCGCATGAAATAACAAAAGAAACTTCAATGTTTCTCTATTTTCAATTGCATAAATGAATTTTTAAATTGAAATTGATTATAATAGATAAATCCCAGAGACTTCTTACAAAAGTAATCTTAGTGTCACTTTTGGACAGGTGCCGAAGGTGGAATTAATACCTTGATTTGATAAAAGTGTGAGTGTCATTGAAGTGTAAAATTAAATACCTCGTATGATAACTATATAACTTGTGAACATTTTGTTTCATTCTCATATTGTAACTATATTCCTATGGATATTTTTATGTAAAAGAGTATCTTTTTGCATTTAAAAAAAAAAAGTTATTCATGCGAAATAAGTTTTGATGTTATCCCTTTTAATCGATTACATATTAAAAAAAAAAAGCTATTTGTGGGAGGATGCGAGCCTTAGGCTTTGATGAGGCTTTACAATGTTTACATTATCAACTATTGAATTGCGTAGGCACATGGCAGTGTGATATGCATTGTTTGTTATTCTTCTATGTGTTAAGACAAAGCAATGTTTTCAATAAAACAATTTTCAAAATTAGAAATCAAACCATTGAAATATTTTTTTTGGAAGTTGAGATCTTATTGTTGGATAGGATTATAATTGTGGAACCTTAGTTCATAATGAGAACTTTTCAGATAATTTGTTAAATATACAAACAAGAAAAAGAAAAAACCATACAAAAATCATATATTCCTTCATAAAGGCTATCCAATCCACTAGTTGGTAAGTATTGTTAACATTTTAGATACTTCATATTTCCACACAACTTAATTATTAAGTTAGAATGGATCATAAACTTTGTTGCTAAGGCCTCCTGGAAAGTTTAACTTCTTTCGTTCTTTCTTTTCATCACGTTAGAAATGGGAGGTGGTTTTTTTACTTTTCTTGGCCTGAAATCACCCCTCACATGGGTCTACTCAGCCCACATGTACTTTCTCCTCAATAGAGTGGTGTTTTTGTGTGGATAATTCAACGACAATGCCTTTGATTAGACAAGAAGTCACACCAAATCCCTATTCATCGGTATGATTCATCAGATCTTGAATCTTAGGTATTCTAGGCAGGATTAGACCTTGAACCGTTTCTTCTTGCTATTAACATGGACGTTGTGTCGTAGTTTGATTTCGAATCAATGAAATTTCACTTTTCCATTGTCAAAAGATATATATATATATATATATATATATATATATATATATATATATATATATATATATATATATATATATATATATATATATATATATATATTTCCACACAACTTGTTAACATTTTTAGATATTTCCACACAACTTTGATAACATTTTTAAATGATTAAAAAAACTCATACATAAATACATGAATACATATATTCTTAAGGTTATTGGAATCACTATTTGTAGAGTTATTTTCTCCACTTAAATATTGAACTCTAACATTGAATACGTCCTTAGCAGTCCCGTCTAAGGTAATAACGTTGTGAAAATCTTATTTGGATTAAAACGGAAGGAAAAGAAAATAAAATGAAAATCTGATTATTCTCCTGCCATAATTTTCTAAGAAAATGGCTCTATAGAAACTCCAGAAGGTTCTATTAAAGCTCAGGCCATCAGCCATGGAACCTCCTAGATTTTCTTCCATCTCCCTCTCATTGTCTCTTTCTTCTCTCCTCCTCCTCCTTCTCCCTTTCCTTTCTCGAGCTGACTCCTTTCAGGCATTCTCTCAAAACCTGGAGGCCTCTAAAAATGGAGACAAAGAAGGCATCGGAGGCACAATGCGGTACCTTCAACGTTACGACTACGTGAAGAGGTACTTCGAGAAATCTTCAAATGATGAATTTTGGCGATCTTCTAGAATCTTCTCAAAACCTTCAGAACTTCCTACCCTTCCCCCATAGGAATCTGGGCTGACCCAACGGCGGCGCTAATGTCGGCCGGATGTGGGTATCTCGGCCACCACCCGATTACACTGCATCGACCACGAAATGGCTGCCGACCAGATGCATATCCACTCACGAGTCTCCCCGGGATCCCTCCTGACGGCTTAGATGTAGGATCGTTTAAATCAACATAGATCACCATGTTAGAACACAAAACATAATAATGAAGAAAAACTGAAATTGCATACCTGATTTGGAATCCATGAATGGCTTGATGCGGAATCGATGAAGACCTGCAAAGAACGATCTCAAGATCTTCTCCCGAATGACCCCTTGATGACACTGGCTTAATGAGAATGCCTCTCACTGGTTAGAGAAAATATTTCTACGAATCTGTGAGAATAGATTGTGCGTATCCTTAGGGTTTAGGAGGGACTTGAGCCTTCTATTTATTGATTTCGACCACGGGCCCTCTCATTCTGGTAGGGACCGTACTCAGCCCACACACTTACCCATTTATATGATTTATTAAAGTCTAATAATCTCATAATTAGACCAAATTAATCAATTAAGTTCAATTAATAAAGCCCACCTTAATGAAAACTTTTACATTCTCCTACTTGGCGATATTAATTGAAGTAAAAGCGTGTCGCACCTTCATATTGATCTAGAGATTATTCTTAATAGTCAATCCGATCCTATAAAGTCTTGAACACTGAATCATGGCGGTAATTTCATGCACTCACGCAAGCCCTTCCATGGTCTAAGTGCTTTCCAACTTTGCGATATGGATTCAATATGGTAGTGTGTTTAAATGGACAATACCTCATAATGAGTGATACTTCATGTGTTATCCATTTTGTTAGTCCAAATTCTCTCTCCTTAAGTGTCACAAAACCTAGTGTGTCACCAGAGAATATCCATCATGGTTCCAATGAACCTATATATGTGTTACCTTGATAGGTAACTTTACTTTATGTGTAACATGACATATTGTCATGGCTAACAAGAGAATGCCCTGCTTTGTATTGAGGTTTACCTGATACCTTGAGATTTTCAACAATTATATGTACTCAACTCGATAAACCTACATTCACAAATACCTTATTGAATGTAAAAGAGTTGATCTGAATTCAATTACAAAAATGTAATGAAATTGGATTCAACCTTCATAAGAGCAACATAAACTTAATAGCTCCACTAATTCACAGTATCCCATGATACTCTAAGCCCATGTTAATGACATGTCGGTCAGTACACAGGCGCGAAGGCCTTTAGTTAGCGGACCTGCAATCATATCATCTTTGTTGATATATGTGATCCCTTTGCAACGTCACGTTTGAACTTTTTCCTTTATAGTGGTACTTAACCTCCATGTGCTTAGGCCGCGAGACCTCTGTTGTTGTTGGCAAACAACCTTTGCGGAGTTATTGTCTGAATACAAGTTGTATGGGCCTATCCACAAAATCAAATACGATTAACTCCTTAATGAGGTTTGAATGATTACAGTAGTTCTTCGAAAAGCATGCTACAAACTCCTTGCATGGTAGAGGATGCGATTGATTTGTTTCTCACTTTTCCATGATCTTGCACCTCACGCTAGCAAAGATATAACCCGGTTGTTGACTTCTTTTCATCTGACGGCCGGCAAAGTCGAGATCGAATACCTAACTAGGTAGCCAGGTCCTGAACATGTTTGTAAATCAACATATAATCTTTTGTCTCTTTAAAGTACCTCATAACCTTCTTGAAGCAACCCGATGATCATGTCTTGGATTTGGCCGATATACGCCTGAAGTCTATTTACCCAAACGTATCTTGCCTAGTGCATACGTGAGCATACATAATACTCCCAAGTGCACTAGCATAAGGTACATTCTTCATTTGGGCTTTCTCAATATCTGAATGAGGACATTGTGATAGACTCAACTTATCACCTTTACGAGACCGGGAGCAATTCACATTACATTGTTCCATGTTGAATCTTTCTAAAATACGGTCAACATATGCCCCTCAGAGATAAACCCAATAGATGCAAACTGATTCCTATGAATCTCAATGCCCAGGACAAAAGAAGCCTCACCAAGGTCCTTCATATCAAAGTTCTTTGACAACATCCGCTTTGTCTCATGCAGTAAACCTAGGTCACTGCTTGCAAGCAGGATATCATCCACATAGAGTATTAGGAAAATGAATTTCCTCCCACTGACCTTGAAGTATATACATTGATCTACTTTGTTCTCAACAAAACCATATGAGCAGCTATTTTTATAAAAACTTGAGGTACCATTGTCCCAAAGCTTGCTTGAGACCATAATCATTTTTAAGTCTACATACAGAATTATTACTGAATCATTTGCCACAAAACCTTCGGGTTGCATCATATAGACTATCATTAAGGTCTCCATTGAAGGCGGTTTTAACATCCATCTGGTGTAATTCCATGCTCCGAAATGAGCAACTAATGCCATGATCACTACGAAAAAATCTTTAGAAGAAATAGGAGAAAAGGTTGATTCATAGTCTACTCCTTCTCTCTGAGTGAAACCTTTGGCTACCAGTCTGGCTTTAAACTTCTCAATCTTTCCTTTAGGAGTCCCTTTCAGTCTTATACACCCATTTAGCAATGGGTCTGACTAACCAATTAATTCAATAAGTTCCCAAACTCCATTATGCCTCATAGATTGAATTTCATCTCTCATTGCATCCAACCACAGTTCTAATTGAGGACAAGAAACAGCTTCCGCATAAGTTATTGGATCAGTCACAGAATCGATATCGTAGTCTTGCTCTCCTATATAGACTAAATGATCCAGTTAATTTATCGTGATCGTCTCTCTCCCTAGTGGATCTCCTTCTTGGGTAAGTAATAGCCACATCACATTGCACGAGAGCCTTGATGAACTTCATTAGGGTCTCGACATAGGGATCCAGTCTTAACGAGGTTCAAAATGGTGTGTGGGAGTTCCCACAAAATTTTGTATGGGAGGAGATAAAGATACCACATTACCCACCGTACTATTATCCTCAATAGTCGCGAGCGGCTACTATAACCGGCCACATCAAACTCCAAAAACTTCGGTATGCATTGATTCCACAATTCTTGTACACCATTGGGATTATAGAACCGATATCCCTTGAATATTCGGGTAAGATACAAAGTAAGTGGTTACGGAGTCCAAACTTACTTGTGTTGGATTATACAACTTCACTTTTGCAGGACATCCCCAAACCTTAAGATGGTTTAAGCTAGGCTTACGCCCAGTCCATAACTCAAAAGGAGTCAATGGAACAGCTTTTGTAGGTACACGATTCAGAATGTACAAAGCTATTTTCAAAGCTTCACCCCACAGAAAACCAGGTAAATTTGTCCTACTAATCATACTCCTTACCATTTCCATAAGAGTGCGATTGCGCCTTTAAACTACACCATTTCTTTCGGGACTCCAGGCATAGTAAAAACATTGCCCCTTTCGAATCCTCTAAGTATTTATGAATGGCCTTAAATTTGTCCGACATCGCCATGCTTGCCATAATACTCTCCACCTCGGTCAGATCTAACAACCTTTATGACTTTTCCCAACCGGTTTCACCGACTTGATCCAGAAAAATCTTGAACTTGTCAAGAGACTCGACCTTTTCTTTAATCGAGTACAAGTCCATATAGAATAGTCATGATAAATGTGATGGAAATAAAAATTTCTACACAAGGTTGTCATTATAAGGTCCACTTATATCAACAAGTAGGAACTTCGGACTGCGAGTTTTTGCGCTGTTATCTTAGTCATTTTACCTCGAAACCTTGATCTACATATCTCTAAGTCATTTTTAAGAAGCGGGCGGGATATTGGTCTTCCTTGACCTTTCTACTCTATCCCCCTTGAGATATGGCAAGTACGTTATGCCATAATGCATAAGACTCTTCCTTAGGTGAGTGGTCTCTTAAACAACCTTTTCGATAGTATAAGCTGACATTATATGTCATTGGGAGATAAACTTAATCTGTATAATCAGATTGGACATATGTGGCCTTGACCTTATTTGAATTAAGAAATATTGAAATAACATTGCTCTTAATTTCCAAAGAGTAATCATATGTAGTCCAAACCACGATACGAAACTAAATTCCCGTCTAAAGGAAGGTACATAAAATGTGTCTTTCAACATCAATTTAAAACCAGAAATCCTAAAACTAAGATTACATCTCCCACGAACATGACATGACCTTCGTTGTTTACGGTGAGCTTTGATTCCATCCTTGTTTGGCTTCCTCGGTTTATGAATCCACTGTAGCGGTAAACCGCAAGCATGATTGGATTGCTCACCCTTCCAGGCCACGAAGCTGGATGAATTGCTTGAGAGATAGGTTGGATTCACAAACAAGTGTTAAAGAATCATTACACCGTAAGCCCGTTTGGACATCAAGCTTTAAATTTTACCTCCTTCTTCATGTGACCTTTCTTCTTGCAAAAGAAGCAACGAATCATATCTTTTCAAGAATGTCTTCTTTGGACCCATATTATCAGTTCTTAGGTAGTTTCTTGAGCACCTTTATGAGTGCAGACTTTTGAACTTCTTATTTTTCCTCTTATGGAACTAGCGACATATAAGGCCATATGCTCTTTCTCCTTCTTAAGTTTCTCTTCCTGCCACCACCCTTGCTATTAAGTCATTAACTGACCAAGTCTCATCTTGGGAATTGTAGTTTGTCTTTATAATCCCAAAGTCAGGTGGAAGGGTGTTTAGGGCTTGATGCACAATGCAAGCATCAGGAATGGTAACATTAATTAAGAGCTTGGAGCTTCGTCTTTAGGTCTACCATCCTTAGGACATAATCTCTAACCCCAGCTGTACCATCATACTTCATGTTAAAGAGCTTTTGAAGAAGTGTTCCAACCTCAGCATTAGATGAAACTCGATTTCTAGCCTCTATTGCTGCCATCATTTCCTTAGCAGTACAGTCAACTGGTAAACCACTTTTCAAGTGTTCTTATATGGATTTCTTCATTGTCAATAAGCAAATCTGATTGCTCCTTTCCCAGGTAGCATAGTCCGTTTTCTCAGCTTCAATACTAGTGGTTGTGATATTTCTTAGAAACATCCTTTGTAGAGGTCTGATGTGAACATCATGACTCCATTCAAATAGAAAGTCCTCTTTCCATTTCTTAGAATTCAATTAAGGACCTCAATTGAAATGAATTGCCGTTCCTGAAAAAATTGGCGAAAAACAAAACAAACAATACAATCGGCATCATGTGAATACTCATACAGGAGAATTACATACATCATCCACATAATCACCTTTAGTAGAAAATATGACATGCAGTTGTACACTCTCCACATGACAGCGGCCATGAGAACACATTCTAATCTTTCGTGAAATCACCACCTTTGGGTGTATGAACCACTAAGATCAGTCATTTCTCAAGCACATGCCATACATGTATCCTTCCATGAACTAACACCGGGATCACCTCGCTTTGGAGTATGATCCACGTAATAAAAGCAGGAGACATCCACCACAATATGAGATTGATATTTCTCAAACCAATCAAATTGTGCCACTTTGGTAGTCACAATTGAATCCTTGAAAATCTCTCATACCGGGATATAAACTTTATATCACATTCAATATATATATATATGTAATGTAATTATCTTTGTTGATTCATTCATAGGTAATGAATTTAGACTCTACACAGTCCTTATGCAGTGATATACATGTTAGCTACCTTATGTATTTTCGAAACCATAGAGAAATACAAAAAATACGTAAAATACCCTAATTACTAGGCGTACATAGGGTTCTATACGCATTTTCATATCTGTAAAAGCTTCAAACATGAAAAATAAATATACCACATTGTAGAATTTCGGTCCGTGCATTAGATATGAAGATCGCCCAAAAACAACCCACCGCAGCCCTCACGCGTACGGAAAGGTTCGGCGCGTGTGGAAGCTAGCGTGTCCTGTTTCTTGGGTTGTTGGCGGTCGACGTTGATCGGGTATGGCGTGGGCCGGTCGGGTCAAAATCAGGGTCGTTGGCCAGATTGGTCCAAAATCAGGGTCCGTTGGCCAGGGTCGGGTCAAAATCCGGGTCGTTGACCAGGTCGGGTCAAACATCCGGGTTGGATCATTGACCAGGTCGGGTCAAAATCCGGGTCGGGGTTGTTGGCCGGGTCGGGTCAAAATCCGGGTCTGGCTCAACCGGGTCAGAGATGACATCATCATGACGTCATCATCCACGTCATCATGACGTCAGCATCGATACAACCGGGTAAAATGAATCGGCAGATCCGTTATGTCAGTCCATGGCCCAGTGTTGGCGTCGATAAGCCGTTAGGTTGAGTCTGGCGCAGCGTGTCGCCCCGCGGCCGTCTTGCTGATGCGGCGTGGCGGTAGCGTGAGGCGCGTCCGACCACCTCCGTGACTTGCCACCCACCCGATCCCGATCGTCGTCAGTGAATTCCAAATATGCAAACGTTGTTTTGGATTTGTAGAAAATCTGGCCCCGGACGAATGCCCGATTTGAATAAAACCAAAAAAAAATTCTCCAATTCCTTATGTTTTGAATTCTAATCCATGGTTGGCTCTGATACGATCTGTAGGATACGTTTAAATCAACATAGATCACCATGTTAGAACACAAAACATAATAATGGCGAAATTACATACCTGATTTGGAATCCATGAATGGCTTGATGCGGAATCGATGAAGACACAACGAAAGAGCGATCTGAAGATCTTCTCTGAATGACCCCCTTGATGACAGCTTAATGAAATGCCTCTCGCGGATTTAGAAAATATTTCTCTGAATACGTATCATGAGAATGAATTGTACGTATCCTTAGGGTTTGGGAGGGACTTGAGCCTTCTATTTATTAATTCGACCCACGGGCCCTCTCATTACAGTAGGTAGGTACTCGTACACACTTGCCCCGACCCCATATGATTTATTACAGAATCCTAATAATCTCACTTAATTAGATTGGTGTCAATTAAGTTCAATTAATAAAGCCCACATAATGAAAAACTTACAAACCGATCACAAGCGGTTTCACGCATGGGCCGCCGTTTGAACTTCACCTTCGAGAATGTTAGAGGAAAATATGCGAAACTCGAATCACGGTGAAGAGGATCAATGGGGAGGAGGTCTTGGGCGGCGTCAACATCATTGATTGATCCGTGCGTCGTCTTTGGACGAGGAAGAGAAGTGATCGGTCGGAGGAGGAGGATCTAGGATTCTGGTTGGATTCGACATGGAAGCTGATCACGCATGAAATAGGGCACCATTCTAGGACTTGCGCATAGCAAAGACGAGGACCGCCTCTCATGTCTGTGGATTCTTCCTACGGGAAGCGAAAAGTTGGCTAAGGATGTCTCGATGGCGTAGAGCTATTTACACCACTAGTTGATCATCAATCAGATTAAATAATAAGAAACTTTTGGCCCGATTTGTTTACCTATTTTAAAATTGTTTTAATAACAAACAAAACAAAAGCAGGAAAATATGTTTTGGTTTCTTTTTTTTTTTCTTTTTTCCTTTTGTTTCAAAAAATACAAAAGTACTAAATTTGAATAACATAATATATAATGGTTTCCACGTAACACCAAAATGATGCTCCCTTATGCTTGTGAAAACTATTTTAATAATTGCTCTCAAGAATTGTTTTTAAAAACTATTCAAACGATTTCAAAACCATAATCAAACAAGCCCTCAAATATTTCTCTATTCTTCAAGCTGAATATGAAAAAAATATTTCAAATATGAAGTAACCCTCAACTTCAATGAATCTAACATTTCTTGCTTAACAAAATGGTTCTTTTTCCATGAAGATTTATCTTTTATCTTCTTTTTTTATGTTATCTCGTTGTTTTATGAGCGTTTGATTTATCATCGACATTTATGACATGTTATTTGTTCATGCGTCTTGTGCGGTATTTTATCGTGGTAAGGCAATTCGGACAGACAAAGCGGATCTACTCATATGCAAAAAGAAAGAAAGGAAAAAAATAGGAAAAGAAAAGAAAATGATGGAAAAAGCAGGCATCTAATATTTTTCGTTCTTGAGGCTGTTGAAGTAACTTATTTGTTCAGTTTTCTACTATTATTGAAATCAAACATTGAATACATATCCATAACCAAGTACGAGTTTATGAGTATGTGATGTTTGGAAAATCTTAATTGGATTAAAATGGAAAAAGTTGAAGAGCGATTACAATTTACAATGAGTTCGTTCACTTTCCATGAATTTGAGAAACGATGCTTTACATAGCCTCTTGGTGTTCTCGAGGAAACTTTCTTGTTTTTTTCAATCAAGTATTTTTATGTTCTTTATGTTTTGTTTTCAAAACAAGAAATGGAAACAAATATATTTTTATGTTTTCCTTATCATCCTTGTTTTTTAAAAGAACGAGTTTTAAAAACTATAAACAAACATGCGTTTAGTGTTTTCCGTTTAAAAACAATTTTCAAAAGCGATTCATAAACCAAACGGTATCTCAGATTCAAAATATATATATGATTTCAACAAGTCAAATGATGGTGACAAAGGATGAAATTATGATTTTGTATGTATTTAGTTTTTTAGAGTTACTAAAATAGTTTGAAAATAAAAATTTTAAACTAGTATATAAATAATAATTTCATAGTCATGACTATGACATTAACCAAAATTCTAAAGTACCATTTCTTCAATACCCGCGGAAGCATCCTAGCCGTTTAGCAGGGCCACACAGTCGCAGCGTTGTTGTGCGCCCACCTGCCTTATGTCATGTAAATTACTTTGGCTATGTGGCGCGAGCCATGCCTTGTGTCCTACCAATACAACTTGTTCTATGGTGACTCAACCTTAGAAAATGGGTAGTAGCCCATTCCGGCTCCTTGCACCCTTTTTCATTTTCATTTCTCTTTGTTCCACCTCTTTGGAAGGAGACCAAAAAAATATAATTTTTTTCATTTTCTAGTAGAACCAAATAAATTCATTATAATTTAATTTATTTTTTTCTGCTATTTTTGTAAAACCTCAAAAAAAAAAAAAAAAAAAAATCCTACATTTGATGATTAGCCTACATATTTGATATTATGTGCCATTAGAATAGTTTATGACTTGGTTCATCCCTTATTGAAGACCATTGATTTAATTTCTTATCTCGATCGAATATACTTTGCTTCGTTTGAATGAATCTACAAATAAATAAACAATATGCAAGACTATGACAACCACATGTCGTAAGGCAACGATAAAATCATGAAAAAACAAATAAAAAACTTATATATGTGTAAAATAATGTTTATTTAGAAAGAAAATGATGCAAATGTGTCTGAGGGTGAGTTAAAATGTGTGGAAATTATCATTTTTGTTATATAAATAACCATTTTTATTTATTAAACTATGATTATACGTGAAAGGATATTTTGTATTAGAAAATAGTTGGGAATTAATCGTTTTGAAAATAAAATACAATTTAATACCCAATTAAGGTGTTTTTTAACAGTCAAATAAAAAACAGAAATGAATAAAGAATGATAATAAAATTCTATATTTATTATTTAATAATTTCAATTACGAATTAACTAATGAAAACTTATTTTGTATTTCTTATGTCAAAGCAATAATAAAATTAGCAAAAATATTTTTTAAACCATCGATCAAAATTGACATATATATTTTTATAAGAATTATAATTAGAGTAAGAAGAACATTAAAACATATATATTTTTTAACAATTAAAGATTTTAGTTACAATGTAATAAATTGTTTTCATTGAAACTCGAATCAGAGACCCTCATCTCTCAATGCTGCTTTTATGAAATGTTTGAGCACTCTATCTAACATGACTACTATAATAGTTGAAATTGGAATAACCAAACTCCTCAAAATAACATTAACATTTAGTTAATATTTTTTAAAATATTTAAATATTTCTTAATTTTCATTAAATTTTTAAATTAAAACAGCTTTATTAATCGGTAATGAACGGCTTGGTGTGCTCTCAAAGAAGACCAAGATCTTACTTACGGAACAAAGCAAGAAAAGTCCAAGATTGATGACAATGGAATGTTGGTGGAATGATGGAGGAGAACGTCAGTTCTTACAACTCGAGGAGTAGCAAATCATCAAGAACATTGAGGGAGGGACTCTTGAAGCCGGTTCGATTTTAAAGATACTCTTCTTGGCAACAAGGCATTACAGATGGCCCATGATCCCCTTGATGAAGAGATTTTGTCTCGGATAGTGATGGCTTTTCAAGTGGAGAGGAATGAGGTCGATTCCCTTTTATTTGTTTGCTCGAAGGCGAGAGAAAATACTAGGTTGCGAGACCTTGGCGTCAGTCGATCCTCAAAATCATGGGGTGTACGATTGAATATAACTATCTGCTCAAAGACTCATTTGCTCTTTGGCATCCGAAATCCCAAATGGATTTGGTGGCCATCGATAATGACTATTTCTTGGTGGATTTGCTTGTCCAACGATTATAACTATGCAAAATATGAGGGGCCATGGATGGTGGTTGACCATTATCATTAATAAGGGTGGTTTCCTAACTTTGATCTTTTTAGTACTACGAGGGAGGATGTGGTTTAGATTACGACTACCACAGTCTTCCTGTGAATATAATGATAGAAATTTCTCTTGAAGGTGGGAAGAAAATTGGGAGGGGCTTGATAAGAGTGGACTAGGCTAGAAGCCTTGTTACTAGAGGGAAATTTGCTCGTCTTTGTGTGGAAGTGGATATCCGCAAACCACTACTTTCAAATTTAAAGTCCAGAAGAAGTGCGGGATCAAATATGAGGTATTCACGTAGTGTGCTTTCAGTCATTCTTGTCATCGAAAGAAGATTGTCAGTCAACTTCTAATCATGCCAATTCGAGCAAGTGTTATTGGAAGGAGAAGATATGTCTGCAAACTCCGTTTAGGGAATGTGGTGCAAGAAGGATAAGGCTATAGAGTTCCTCAAAAGATAGGATATAGTTGTGAATCCTCGGTACATTAAAATTACGGTTCTTGGATGCTAGTGTCCCATAAAACAAAAGGGTGATAGGAGGCGTGATAGTCGAGGGGTTCATGGCTAGAATGCATGATCAGGGCACTCCAATGGTAACTATGATAAGGAGATTACACTAGCTCAAAACAAACTTAAGGATATAGCAAGCCCCGTCATCTTTTTAATGTTTAGGAATTGGAAAAAAACCAAGGGTGGAGTCGAAAGTCATTGAGAACGTGGAGGTGATTCTTGGAGACCCACGTGGCAATGTTAAACTTCCAAGTAGGGGGAAAAGGCCTACAGTTCAGATTAATGCTAAAGAGGCCCACCTCCTCTACTCAAATGAAATTTTACCTTACCCCACTAACCCACATACATTCATTCACCATGTAGATTCAGGATCGCTTTGTCACTATGGCAATCCCATAGCCGGTAATGAAGGATAGACATAATGTGTGTGTTGGTCGGACAATGGCAGACAATGGCTCAAGAGGTTGTGAATGCTCGTCCTGCGTAGAAGATGATACCATTAGCGCATCGTCCATTATGATAAATCGTGGGTGAAGAACACCACAAGATCCTTCCATAGGAATCGGATGCATTATCACAGTCCTTCATACTTGCGGATGTTCCTAATGAAGGAGATGGATTGGGAGGAAACCACCATCTTAGGGACTTTGTGACCTATTATTCTTAGGTTGTGTTTTGCATGTTGTATGAACCTAAATATGTCTTTTTGCTTCAAGTTTTATTTTATGTTTTATGGATTGTGACTTTGAATTGTCGGGCGCAGGAATTTGGAAGCTCTTGAGGAATTGGTTGTTGAGCAAGGAACAACTGTATTTGCAGTGAGTAAGCTAAGTATCAAGCTCATGCGTGTTATTTGCAAAAGGTGTTTTCATTTGGGTTCTTGTAGAAACTAATGGGTTTAGTGGTGGAATATGGATCTTTTGGAGGGACTCTGTTTTGAGTGCTTGTATTTTCACTCAATTTGTGCTACCGTGTGTTATGAATGATAAAATGAGCCCTTGGTTCTTTTACGGGGTCTATGGCCGATCGGATTGTGGACTTGACTTAAGCTATGGGAGGCTTTGGATCTCACAAGGTTAGGTACGAGGAGGGACCTTAGCTACCGGCTTGAGATTACAACTTCAGTTATGTCTGCGATTAGGTGAGTTTGCTGCCTTTGGAATTGTCCTTAGAGTGCAAGTTTCAATGTTGGGTGTTTGACCCGAGTCTTTGTTGATGGGATTCTCTCGGGTTCTAAGTTTACTTGGACACGAGGTAGGTATGACCCTACTTTCAAGGGAGCTCGTCGAGATCGACAAATGTGTAATGTGGAATGGAAACTTTTTCTGCATCCTCGGTTACTCATCTCCAAAAATCAATTTTGATCATTTATCCGCTATTAATCGAGTTTCATGGGAATAAAAGCAGCGATTACATCTGACCTTTTCATTTCAAGCTACTTGGTTTACACATTCATAATTCCATAAAGTTGCTCAGTCGATTTGGAATAAAAAGCAGTTTGTTAACTAATAATGCTTCTCTTGATATGACTCTTTTTAAACTGGAACAAAGCGACATTTGGAAATATCTACAAGAAGAAGCAGAGGGATATTAGCTCGTATTGCAGGAATTTAAAAATGTATTGCGAATCATCATAACAACCGTCTCTTAAAGCTTGACACCAAGCTTAGAAAATATCTTAATGATATTTTGGCCCAAGAGGAGATCCTCTGGTACCAAAAATCTAAAGAGAATTGGATTCGTTCGGGTGATCGGAATACAAAATATTATCATGCTTTGACAATAGTGAAGATCAATGAATAGAATAGGGGCTCTCAAAGTCGAAAGTGAGAGTGGTTGACTAATATGGACCTTCTCGGCTCACCATGTCCAAAAGATTCTATAAGCAGCTTTTCAAGCTTAAGGAATGTATTGATTGTAATGAGTCTCTCTTGCCTTGAAGGGTTGGTTCAGTCGATCCCTACGCATATGTTAAATAATATTCATGTACCATTCTACAGTGTAGAAATTAAAGCAGAAGCCTTGTTTGAGATGGATCCATTTAAAACCCGGGACCAGATGAGTTTCATGCTGGATTCTTTCAACATGTAGGACATGATTTAGTTGTCCTATTATTAAATTTACAAAAAATTTCTTTGACAAAGGCTGCCTCCTAGCGGTGAATGTCCTCTACTTGAGTTAATTTCAAGTGAAATATCAAAACTATCAAACAATTCAGTCCATTAGTCTTTGTAATGTATGATATAAAATTGTGACAAGGTTATGACTACTCGCTGAAATGGGTACTTCCGCAATTAATTGGACCTTTCCAGTAGCTTTGTCGGGCCAAATTTACGAGATGACATCCTAATTTATCGGTAGGTATTACATTCGATGAAGAAAACAGGAGCAATGGGATACGGCGACAATCAAAATTGATTTGGAGAGGCATATGATCGGTTATCATGGGATTTCATTAGGACACTATTATGGAAGTTGGTCTCAATCAAACTTGGACAAGAAATCTAATGCATGGTATTGAATCTTCTCGTTTGTCTATACTATGGGATGGTACTTAATTAGATTGGTTTACTCCGGAGAGAGGTATTAGACAAGGTGACCCTATTTCCTCGTACATATTCGTAATGTGTGTTGAGCTATTGAGTTGTATTATTTGCAAGGCTGTTGTTGATGGAGACTGGAAGGGAATCAAGTTATCACGACATATTTACGCTCTACGATAGGTGTGAATGACTAGCATTTATAGCGTGTTTTTCCATGTGTTTATGTAGCTAAATGGGTAGATTCACACCTATATTCTAAAGATTACACTAATACCCCCCATTTTCTTATGTTTCTGAATTAAAAGGAAAATCAAACAGGAATGGGCAAGAAGCTAAGAAGGAAGAACTTGTTGTTCAAAGCACTAGTTCGGGTGACGAGGTTCCCATGTGAAGAGATGAAGCCGCCCGCAGCGAAATGACAAACGCGAGAAGAAGCCTCTCGAGTTCGTCAGGAGAAGAGAGGTTCGCCGAGAAGAGCTAAGTGATTAGAAGACACCCTCGGGTTCACTGCGGTGAAGCATACCTTCGCCGTAGAAAAGAAGATTATCCAGTTAGAAAGAACACCTGCCATTTACTTGAGGCGAAAACATCTGGCTAGAATAACAAACCTCGCATTTTTTAGCCCCCTATTTTGGCCCATTTTTCCAAACCCTATAAATATATATATTTGAGACTTGATTATGATTAGGTTTTGGGTGAGAACACCACTCCCTAGTGTTTCTTTCTTCTCTTCTTGTAAGCCATTTTATACTTTTGATTTTGTTCTATTTCTACTTTGGATTTGGGGCTGATATTGAAGATCCTAGCTCTGGAAGACTCTTACAGGCCCAGGTGTAGATTTTGGAGACTCATTTCATCTCATTTGTTTTTTATCTCTAAACTACACTCTCTTTATCAATCCTTTCATTATTATGTTTATCTTAAATTTGATTTGTTGGATTTCTTGAAGTTTGCAATGAGTGGCTAAACATTCCACACTATAGTTGATTGTGGAAGTTGATGTTTAGTTGATATGTTTTATGATGATTTTGTGATGTTGTTCTTGGGATTATTAGTTTTAACTAATTAACTCATCTGCCCAAGGTTGGTCTTGATCCATACTAGGGCATCCTTGGTGGCGGCAGATTACACCTGAATCTGGTTCCTCTTGGGCTAGTTAATTGAAATACTAATTAACCTAATCAAAGAAGTCTAGGAAATTAGGAATACCTAGTACTAGATGGATTTCGTGAGTAGCACCATCTCAGCATTATGTGACAATCGTATGGACGAGGTGATTGATCCAAATTAGCAATCAGGTAGTCTATTGTATGGACAGAGAGGTGACCAATAGGATCCCAAAAGCATTGCCTTATAAAAGTACCATACTTAATGACCTAAGATATGGACGAAGAAGAATAGGGAGTTGATGTGAGAAACTGAGGGAGACACGAGGATTTAAACCTCATATCAGTTTGTTTGACATGCACACAATATACGTTCACTCAATCAGGTGCTTAATGAACATAAACCATAAATACATCCAACGAAACAATCAACTAATATCTTTCTTAAGTTCTTTCTTAATTAATCTATTCCTTGTGGTAATTATTAATCATACCACATTTTGTTTTTGCTTTATTTTGTTCTTGTTTTAGATTAGAAAACATTCTCTTCTCATCATCAAGTCGCTCAAATAGAGAACAACTTTAGTAGCGGTACTCAATCCTGCTTCAAAACCACACCTTCCCTATGGGATCGGAAGTATTTGGACTTGGTCCACTATATTACCGCCGTGCAACTCTATGTGCAGCTTGCGGAAAATTGCTAACACTCTCTCATCTACATTCTTTACAAATGATCTACTCACATTTCTTGAGGCCTCGATGAACCGACTTAGTCATATTAGATTGATTGATTCTACCTGTGAGAGTCTCTAGACGAGTTAATTTCCATAAAATCTCAAATCTTCTTTTTCAGCTAATGTGAAAACCAACTTGGAAATTGTCACCTTTTTAAAAGTATCTACGCTTTTCAGACCTTAATTACATGCGGGCTTTCCGTCTTATACATGGTCAAGTTCATGCGATGATTTCAAAATATAAGGTGACTTCACGGCTTGATGGTGGAAAATGAAATCTGCCTTTCACTTGCGAGATGGAAGTCACATGTGTTAACATGATCCAGTCCACTTTGGAAATCCCCTATTCCACTTTATCATTACAATCTATATATGCTTATTCTTGAAAGTTTGCTCTTGATTTAGAAAACCAAGTGGAGTATTTTTTTATGGGGAGGACGTGATTATCTTGAAGCATTAATCTTGTTAAGTGGGAAATGGTTGTGAACAAATCGGGAAGGAGATTTGAGTTACATGGAAATGCATGAAATAAATTTAGCCTTTTTGACCAAACTAGGTTGGAGAATGATGAGATAAAGATGGCCTATGGTGAAGGTGCTAAGTATTTAGAGAAATTTACACAATTATATCTTCCAGATTTATAGAGAGGTATGAATAAATAAATTAGCGACACACAATATTTCGTGGTTCACAAACTTGCCTATTCACGCGGGGCTGCTGAGATCTTTCGCACTAAAGGAGAAAAAGTATAGTGTTTACCAACACTCCAGAAAAGTGCTCTCAATTTTCTCTCTCCCACTTCGCCTCTTCTTCACCCTGCTCCCTTTCTCTCTCTTCCATTTAGAGATGTGTGTAGGATGTGTGGGATGGGATGATTTTCCTACTCTACACAACATCTCTGTTATGAAAAATAAGAGGGATGTGAGAATTGAGCTACAACAAGGGAAGAGAAAAATGGAGGGTTGGTGGCTAAATTTTTTGACAATTTAAACCTCTCCCTTATTTGAAGCCTCCATATTTGATAATTGGAGCCTCCATCTTTGACAATTGGAGCCTCCATCTTTTTGTAATCCACTTGAAGGCGATTTAATATTCCCCATGTCTTCACCGTTGATCAATGCGGCGGGTCCTCTAGATCTTGATGTTATCTCGATTATTACTTCGAAGTGCACACAGCAGTTTACCGTGATACGGTCTTTGTGGCTTACGCAGCCGCGACATATTCATCTTGGTTGTGAAGGCAGCTATCTTGATTGAGAACTGACTCATGCGATTACCTCTGAAGTATAGGCGTACCATGGTAACAACCACGATGTCCAGCATTTCTGCGAATCGGCATGCCACTATGACATGTTAGTATCGTATCTCACCTTTGAAACAAAGTGCTTTGCAGTAATACCCGCGGAATATCGGGGATCCATTCTGACCGCTTCCCGATCTTAACTTACGGATTATTCATATACACCTTAACGACTCCCCCTTTGCTTAGGAAATATACGGTCTTCTTCTTGAATATGAATGATCATCTGCTCTCATGTAACCTCCTCCTCCACTACTTGGTCTTTGTCACAACACATCGCAGCCTCCACCGTTTTCTTGTGTAAAACTTGTTCAGTACATCCATGATCGTCGGTCCTCCCCGAGGTCTCATCGCGCCAGCCCTGACTCTCAAAATCCACCGGTGGATCCAGGGTGTGCACGGAGTATGGAGACATGGAATACGTGCACACTCGACAAAATCGGTGGTGGCGTCCAGCGAATGTATCGGCGTTCCACACGTGATACCAAGCATCACACGCCTACTTTTACATTGACGTGCGGCGTCTAACCCGTTCGGAACGACCTTCTCACGATCAATCTTTCTCATGGGATTGTCCTGACTTTCTTATAGTCACTTCATCACGTATGACGTCTAGCAGAGCACCGACCCGCTTCACCCACGAGCGTATCTTCGACAACGCTTGTTTGGCACATCTCACGCGGTGCCTCTCGCTGTGTACTTATTCGACTCGCGCCTTTGCGCTCTTATAACAATTGCCTCGAACTCTTTGCTGACTCCCCAGAACGTTGCAATTCCTCCCGAGCACCAGGCGTTTTGACAGCTTTGTTCTCTCACTTTGAAGGTTAGTATCTGTGCGGCTCAGCGCATACTCATTGCGTAGCCGCGCCAAGGCACCGCCGCGTATTCCCTCACCTCTTGTCTCCCGCAGGTGTCTCTAATATTATTAGCGCCCAAGCTCACTTCTAGGCTCCGTGCCCGCGGCGCTACTCATCGCTGTGTCGGACTCATTACGGCGTGATACCTGCGAAGCCCGATCTCGATCACTCGACACCACTTGCTTAGTGCATGTCTCCACACCTGGCTTAAGGCCTCCTCTTCAGGCATCTCTCATCCTTGCGGCCCCTCTGCAGCGGGAGGTAGGAACTCCTACGTCGAGTTCCCTCTCGCCTCTCAGGCGTCTCATCTGCTGTTCGAACAACCGCTGCCCCATTGGTGCTCGCTCACATATGGGAGACATGCCTCGACACACAATCCCATACGCCTCGCGGAGGAGCTGTGTCTTTTCATGTGTGTGTTGTTGGTTTTACCGCCTTGCCTCAGCTCATCGGGAAAGTGGCCTGACCTCATTGTCGATCCACCTTCTAAAGTATCATGATCAAAATTCGGACCGTGGAGGTCTATCACCACCTCCATCCAACAAACCGGAGATCTACATGGCCTCCCATACAAAGCCTCATAGGGCGTCATCTGTATACTCACTTGATGCCCATTTGTTGTGAAACAGAAACTCCTCAGAGGCCAGTGCTCAGTCTAGCCACCATGGAGATCTGGACGTGTCTTTCGCGGCATGTCCTCGAAACTGGATAGTCCTCTTTATTGTCTAGATCCGTCTGGATGAAACATATTAATCTCATATCTGTGTTGTCTCCATGGCCCTCTAGAAACTCCTCTCATGAAAGCGTGAACTAGGGATCGATCCGATATGATAAGAGACTAACCTCCATATAACTGGGCAATTTCCGATTATACAACTGTGTCGAACTCCTCGGAAATGTGAAGGTCATCTGTACTACCAAGAAATGTCTTTGACTTGGTGAGTCGGGTCTACAATAACCACACCGTCATGCTCTAAGATGTCAGTGGCACTTGAGTGGGTCTAAGTCCATCATGGCTCCTACTTCCTATCAGCTACCTCCCGGCACAGGTAGCTGACAATCTCTAGTATTAAGCCTTGACCTACTATTCAGTGGTGCATCCCATTACAAGTCTAACGTGCTCTTCTTTCGGCTATAGCAGTCTTGGCTTGGCGTGGTCGTTGCCATCTTCATGCAACTGGATCTGCTTTACCAAAATCGAAGCGATGGAACTCCGCAGATCTGTAATCTCGAAACTACACGGCCCGGGAACCACCAGGTCCCTTGTCACGAAGACTACCATACGTGTGAATGGCCCAGCCACCGTCCTTTGTGCCTATTATCCGGTCCACGATGGGCTGATATCTCTGTGTCACACACAGGACTGGTGTTTCAGTGGGAGCGTAGCCAGAAGCTCCTTAAAACACCCCGAGTGCATCTTTGCCAGTATGGCAGAGGCGTGACCTGCCCTGAGCACTGATGGCTTGAGGGCCTATCAGTATACTCATCGAGCTGGGAGGAAGCGTGCTCTCACCTGAATCTCTCACGGCGCGTAAAGGCAGAGGTGGGTGCCGCCTCTTAGGACATTCCTTATCAAATGCGGACCATCGCATAAGGAAGCACTCGGCTTTTGGCGCGTAGACTCTGGGTCTTGCGGCTTTATCTTTCACTAATTGTTAAGGACACCTTGCCCCCTTCCTATGGCAGCGGTGCTACGGGGCACCTCTTCTCCCCGTTAAATTGCTGCGGTCATCTTCCCCGAACCCTTGAGGACACCTCTTCTCTCCCCACACGTGCTGGCTAACCCTTGAGCCCTAGTCTGTTGCATCCTCTCTGTAGTGTCAAAGTTATTCTTGCCATGGCATCTGTTTCCCAACGAACGTGTGTGGCTTTGGAACCTCACCGTTGTGGTGCCTCGGTAATTAAGCCGCGGCCGAGCTGACAATGCTTTGCTTATAAGTGGCCACCTCTTTTTCAAACTGCTCTTTGTAACGGTGGGACCTCCGCCTTGTTTCTACAACTGGCAGGCAGCATGCTCCATGCCGCATTAGTGAAGAGTGCGGGAACTACCAGTGACACCGCATGAATCGTGACTTGCATCCCCTCTTGAAGGTCTTGGATCACGCACCTTGAGATCCTCAGCCTTCTCCATGCTTTTGCTCAAAAATTCCATCCTTCTTGGTGTGCGCTTACCTGAAAACTGCAACTTTGACGAATTATCCACTCAAAGTGAAATGGCATGAGACTTGTCTTCCTATGTCAGTGAAGATGAGTCCTTACCTTGGACTGCCACCTTCCTCCACATGAGAGCCGCCGCATCGCTCCCTCTCGAGATGCGGGTTCTCAGAGATGGATTTAGACTGTTCAGAACCACGGGTGTGATGAACACCTGTGTGAGCCGGGTGCCGATAAATTTCACTATTCAAATTCACTATTTACGATGAATCAGTAACTCACTCCCTGAAAATTGACCATCAAATAAGGCTCAAGAAATATTCATTTTCACGTCAGTAGGAAGGGTCGGGTCGTCTTTAGCGACCCACAGGCATACTAAGAATATCTAATCCATGCCGGGGCTACGATGCAGTTGTTGAAATTTACACAATTCTCTATCTTCCAGATTTATGAAGGGTATGAATAAATAAATTAGCGACACACAATATTTCGTGGTTCGGCACAAACTTGTCTACTCCACGGGCTCTTTGCGGATATTTCACTAAGGAGAAAAAATATAGTGTTTACAACACTCCAGTACTCTCAATTTTCTCTCTCCCTTCGCCTCTCTTCCTTCTCTTTTTACTCCCTTTCTCTCTTCCATTTAGAATCTGTAAGGATGTGTGGGATGGGATGATTTTCCTCTCTACACAACATCTCTATTTATAGCAAAAATAAGAGGGATGTAGCAAAAATTAGGCTACCTAACAAGGAAGAAAAAATGGAGGGTTGGTGGCCAAATTTTTGACAATTTGAAGCCTCCATCTTTGATAATTAGAGCCTCCATCTTTGACAATTGGGCCCCATATTTACGGCCCTCAGTGGAAAATATATGAAGAGCAAGGTACAACTTGAACATGTGCAACCAAAACCACGGGTCATGTGCATGGTAAGGCATAGTGAAGAGCGACTCCACTTTTCTCACACAAGGACTTAGTATTCTTGTCTGAATAATATAGTACATCCTTTTGGTTTGATATACTTGGATAGATGATGAGCCTCTCTTTCAAGTCTAACTCGAGATATTACTCTCTTTAAATTATACTGCTTGAGTGTATGTGATTCTTGGATAACAAGTCGGTGGGATTGGAGCAATTAGTGGGTTCTACGCACTCCCAGTACCATAAGTGGCGAGCTTTGTGGCGTAGCCGATTATCCATGGAAGATGAAATATGTTGAAGAAGGGAAAGATCGGTAATATTTTCAGTCGCCACGTATATGTTGTCGGCACCTTCGGAAAAGTTTCTAGAACATTTGGACCGAATATGGAAGCTTCATGTCTTGGAGTGAATATCGTATTTTATGGCTTGTAAGCCATGGGAGAATCATGTAATTTATGTGTAACAACGAGAGAGCGGCGGGGTTCAACTGTCATGCCTCTTTTTCCCATTTTAACTTTTAGCCCCCAACACACGAGGTGCTCATTCCGCAACTTATATCTATCTTTTACTTTTTTCTCACTATTAACTTATTTCATTCATGTCTTTATTTAAACATTTAACGAAATATATTTTGTAGCAATTACAAAAAAATATATTCAAAAACTCCATAAATGGGAGTGTTCAGCATTTACAAATTTGTACATTTATATAATTGGGTATTTTTATTCTAATTCCATGATCTAGTTTGTCCCAATATCTTATAAACATAGTAATATTGATTAAAATATAAAATAAGGAAGATTTGGAGGGAATATCTTTGGGGGAACTGTTTTACGGCCCGACAACGGTAGAATTGGGATCTATGCATGAGCAGAAATGGAGTTTGTCCCTTTTAGAGTAGATTATACGGTTTGATTATGTATAAACAGTAGAAAGGCTTAAATTTTCTAATTTCATGTTTGTTTCATATGGTTATCAGGAAGTTCTAATGATCTTTAGTTGTGATTAACCTTTCCTGTTTTGGTTGGGATTGAAGAAATTTAGTAGTTTTCTGTTTCTTTTTTTTTTTTTGGTCATTGCATGATCCATATGCAATTTAATATCTTGATTGGGTTTTAATAAGTTATTAACTAATAAGGTTGTAATTATAAGGTATTGATGGAATTGTATTATTATTATTAGTTCAAGTCTATTTAACATATATTTTAGTAACACTTGCCTATTTTGGTTCTAATAGTTATGTACTTATATTTTACAACTTTGAGTTTCGGGCTAATTTATGCGCGTCTGGAAGTAATCCTATAAGATCTTGAAGTTATCAATCCGATGAACCTCTTGTGGCTTTGAGGGGCTCGAACTGGTGACTATTCAGGAGTAAACCTAAGGTTTGAACCTCTATTTACCTCAGTTCTAGTTATAACTTGACTAGTCTGTAAGACCTTAGAAGTTATGTTCAATTAAACCTCCACTTGCCTCTTTGATTATAGTTATTTATTTTTTCTAATATATATATATATATATATATTTAATCGTGAGTGTTTTGGTCAACTTGAACGTATCTTGACTGATCTTATGGAGCCTTAAAGTGATCGACTGAATAAATTTTCAATGACATTAAGAAGCCTTGAACCAATGACTATTCGAAAGTAAACCTAAGGTGGAACCAACTAGGAACCCCTTTTAAGGTTTGATTTTTGTTTTTTGTTCTTTTGAAGAAAGGGTTGATTTTGTTCTGCTTATTAGTATGGGTGCTTTACATTGGACGTTTTCAAAATAGAGAACATAAATAGTTAAATAAAACAAAGGCTTTACTTAATTTTATTTAGATTCAGGTATAATTAGGATATAATTTACTATCTTTTCATATCCTAAGCCGGTGAATTACTGAATTGCTAAGTTTTTTAAAATATTAAATAATGAGTTTGTGTGCTATGTGTACGTTTGATTTTTTGTTTTTAAAAACTTTTTAATTTCAAAAACTTGAAGAAAACATGGAAAATGTGGAAAACATATTTAATTTTCATTTTTTTAAATATGAATAATACAATGATTACAAAAAATACTAAATTGAAAGAACAATAACAGTTTTAAAAAAACAAAGCATATGTTTTCCAGAACCGTTTTTCAAAAATATGAACAAAGAAGCCCATATTTTTTCATGTCCATAGCTCCTTCCTCTCTCCCCAATCACCGACGTCGTTTCAAGTACCTCCACCGCCAAAGCGCTTCGCTGCCGCGATTCTCTGGTAGATCATTCACATGGGGCCTAGGTGCGATTTACGATGCAGGAATCGAATCAAAAACCCTTGAGGGTTAGTCACCAGCCGTCTTCCTTGGCAAAATTTCGCTCCAGTAGGAAAAAGGATAGAAGAAAAATGAAGCGATTCTCGGAGAGCGATTAGATTCACTTTCGCCATTTCTTTCAGCCCCATCAAGCCAATCAAGCTCTTTTTCCAGTGAATGCTACGGAGTTTACATACCTTTATCTCATTTGAATGTAATTGATTATTATTTGATTTTCAAATTGCTTTTCCGCTAAATGGCAAAGGAGAATCTACTAAGAGGGATACGTGTGAATGATGTGGAGCGAACCGATCATAGGAGGTATGGTGTTGGATATACAAGCTTCACCTACAATGTTTGCAAAACCAAGAACCCTTGCTGCACGGAAAGGTATGTTCATTTACATTTTCTTCTCTAAATTAGGTCATTCATAGTTTAGTCCTCTTTATATATTTTGAAAATTAGTTATTCGTCATACATGAATAATTCTGATTATGATAGAGTTTGTAAAAGAGAATAAGATGATGAAAAATAAGGATTGTCAATGAAAATTTATTAATATAAAATGGAAAAGTAATAGTAATTGTTTAATGCTAGCCATTAAAATTCAGCTAACTATAAAATGAAAGCGAAAAGTTATTTGAAAGATGACATGGATTTTGATGTCTTTGCATATGATTATATGAAAGTTGAGGCTGAAGAAAGGAGTAACTTGAAGGCGGCTGCGGTCTCCTATTAGATGGTGTAGGGTAGAGTAATACCCACATTACAGGTTTGGTCCACATGTTTGAGATAAATTCCTTACCATTTAGTGAATTCATTAAAGGTGAAGGAGTAAGGTTGTGCTTCATATCTTATGTTGTTTCAATGAAGTGAGATAAATGCTGTTGTTGTTGAATTTGAATTCCCATTTAGGTGGTGTATGGTGAGGTGTGCTGCCCCATGGACCTCTCCTCAGGTTTAGTTCACCTGCTTATGAGCTAAAAATTCATACTAACTACAGGTGATTGTGGGTGAGGTTGTTTTAGTATCACGTGTGCTTTGGTTCACTATGAGTTGAGATAATGCCTTGTTTCGGGTGAATTCCGGAAATATGATCCAAATTGTGTTCTGTCCACCTTTTTACTCTCTAGATTTTTAGTGACTTTACGTCTTTGTTTCATAGCAACGTGATCTTCAGTTTTATTCTCGGATGTCATACAAAGCGAGTCATTAATGCATAGCCTTGCTCTTTGAAGTCTGCACCCCCTGTTCACTAAAATTTGGATGTTTCTGTCAGGTCCTATGTGCCGGGAGGAGTTACGAACATCGAGTGCATTTTACTTCGAATCAAGCCTTACATGATTAGTGTCTTTCTGAGAAGAGGCTTGCTGCTTGACACGATGCCACGACACACGGACTCGTGCACCTTAAAGGCGAAAATCTTCTCATCCCCCACGAAATACAACCGCAGTATGATCCTGTGTGGCGATAACCCTCCACCTCTGTCGATGATGACTACATAAGTGATGATCCATCCTACGAGGATGACGTCGAACTCAGGTGTTTACCCATGACCTCATTAATCCACTGTGAGTAAATCCCGAGATCTCTAATTCGCCTTACGACACATAAATCTATCCTCGCCACAATCCACAGGGAGAAGTCACGATACAAGGGCTCCTCCAGAGGCCTTAACCCTTCGCCCATTTCTATCACAACCGATCAGCGATAAATGAATCTGGCACTGAGAATCAAATAATGCTGCCCATGGCGGGAATGGCAAGAACATACCCTTTATAACTAGTTAGTCTGGCAGGCGGTGGTACTCGCGAAGTGACTACGAATCCACTGTTTGTCTGGTGTCCTGCACGTGGATCTCGTCCTCTACTTTGCCCATAATGCAGCATCTCTCCTTTCCACACAAACCATCTTTTCAAGGGATTTGCATGCAAGGCTCCACTGGAGGCTTTAATCTTTGGCTCTACTTTGCCCTGAAGGAATGGAAGAATGAATTAATATCCTTTCAGTTCTGCAGTACATTGGGACATGATGTCCGAAACCACAGGGATCCACTGTCTTAGGCAATCCCTCCTCATGTGTCAGGGCTGCGTGGTAGCACACCATGCACTTGACGTGCGGTAGCACTGATCCTGTCCCTGTGGCCCGGCGCGACTATGGAACCCACGTGAACTAGAAGCCTTCTTCTTCTTTCCCAAACTAGAAGAAGACCGACTCTCTCTATGGTCATGGTAGTCCCAACCATAGAGGCCATATGCTATGGCGAGTCCTGATGCACCCAGTGGACAATCTGGTCCATTCTCAAACCTCCTAACCTTGCTTGTGAGATCTTGCCACATATTCTTCAGCCCAGCGAGGCTAACCCAGTGAACACCATATGCTCCAATCACAGTCCTAGTCCCTTGCTTCAGCTCTAGGAACTCCTGAGCCTTCGCATGTCTAGCAATGTCCGAAAAATACTTGCCATGAAGCGACTTACGGAACTCTGCCCGGTAATGTCGTACCTCTAGGTCCCTGAGGTCTTCGCCCCAATTCACACACTTCCGAGCTCACCCTATTTTGAATCGGCTAGTATGAATCGGTCTTATGGGGTATCTTCGCAACCTCGATACCTTCTCGACACCAGCTCAAACCAATGGTGCCACCATCGGATCTCTTTCCCCCCTGTGGAATGTCGAAGGGTGATGTCTACGAACCTACGGGGTTACTTTCGGACCTCTGGCTACCTCTTTGCACTAGCACATTACCCAGGGCTTCTTTGGTCGAATCTTGAGGTGGTTCTTGCGCTCTCGTGGACGACCTCCTCGTCCTCTTTGCGAGCTAGCCATGTACACATGTCAAATGGCGAGGTTAAGTCTTATTGCAGCATCTCTAAAGTCATGTGAGCCCCGAGACACTATTCACATCAGAAAAATTTCTATGCGCAATGTCCATAATGTGTGGTGCTCAACGGTGGCGTAAACAGTCCATTAGTGGCAGGTTGCTGGTCTGGTGACCCACCTAAGGAGCCCGGGCTGCTTGTTACCATTTTATTGCGTCACGAGGGCACAGTGTGCGTGGCTCCCTCCCTGGCCATGTCGACCCGCACTGAGTAGTGTCTCCACGTTGCCATGTCGTCGCCTGGTCATAAAACAAGATTTGTCATCGCAACCTGACTCCCAGCCGAGGCGCGCGCATGACTTCCAGCATCACCAGCGTCTTCTGGCGGCTGTCATGCTCTGCGGTATTGGGTGTCGGGGAAACGCGCCGTCAAACGTGGCTAACCCCAGCGCGTGTCAGCGGCGAACCATGGCCTCTCTGTCACGCGTACAAGCGTTGTCCCGACACCCAATGGTCGGGGCGTGCGGCGCTGCGTTGCTGCTCGCCGGCGAGCAAGGCGCCGTGTCAGCGGGGCCTCTAAGCCATGAGCCACGGCTTCGCGCTGGATTGTTGTCGCGAGCCCACTGCGCTGCTGGTCGTGTCGTTGCGCCACGCTATCTGGCGCCCGAAAACCATGCACGCTGTGTCTGTCTGACTGCTTTTATAATTTCGACCTTAGAAAATGGGTGTGTATTTCGGCTCAGCTGCACCTTTTTTTTCATTTTCATTTCTCTTTGTTCCACCTCTTTGGAAGACCAAAAAGCATCAATTTTTCATTTTCTATTGAACCAAATAAATTCATTATAATTTAATTTTTCTGTTGTACTACCTTGTAAAACCTCAATCCTCATACATTTGATAGTTAGCGCTACGTATTTGATATTATATTATGGCCAGAATCGCATGACCCCGGTTTCAGTCTGTGAAGACCATTGATTAATTTCTTATCTCTGTCGAATATACTTTTTGCACTTTTTTTTTTTTTACTTTTTCATTGTTTGATCGCCTCTGAATAAATAACGACTCACGAGACTATGACAGCCATGTCACATCAGACCAGGCAGATAATCAGAAAAGCAATAAAAACTTGAATGTGACCAAAATAATCATTTTTATTGAGAAAATGATGCAAATGTGGAAAGGGGTGATTAAAAATGCGTGGAAATTATCATTTTGTTATATAAATAACCATTTTTTTATTTATTAAACTATGATTGTCGTGTGAAAAGATATTTTTTGTATTAGAAAATAGTTTGAGACAATGCGTTTTAAACATCAAACCTGTTTAATACCCCATTAAGGTGTTTTTTAATAGTCAAATAAAAATAAAGAAATGAATAAAGAATGCTAATGAAATTCTATATTTATTATTTAATAACATTTAAATTCTGAAATTAACTAATGAAAAACTTATTTTGTATTTCTTATATCAAGCAGCCTTAAAAATTAACTTAAAAATATTTTTAAATATCGATCAACGATTGACATATATATTTTTATAAATTATAATTACATTAAGAAGAACATTAAAAAACATATATATTTTTTAACAATTTAAAGATTTTAGTTCTATTAAATGAAAATTCAGTTTTTCATTAAACCGAATCAGGCCCTCATCTCTCTGTGCCACTGCTTTTATAAATGTTCAGACACTCTATCCCTAACACACAAACTACTATAATAAGTTGAAATTAATGGAACCAAGCAAACTCCTCAAATAACATTCTGTTTTAAGTTAATATTTTTAAAAATATTTAAAATATTCTTAATTTTTCATTAAATTTTAAATTAAGCTAACTTTTAAATCATCAGATGACAACTGATTGTGCTCTCAAGAAGAATGATCCTTAGTTCAAAGCAAGAAAAGCAATCCCAGATTGGTGACATTGGAATGTTGGTGGAATCGATGGAAGGGCGTGGTTCTTCTGACTCCAAGGGTAGCAAATCATCAAAGAACATTGAGGGAGGGACTCTTGAAGCTAGTTTCAGTTTTAAATACTCTTCTTGGCAGCAAGAGCGTACGGATGACGGTGATCCTTGATGAAGATTTTTGATATCAGATGGCGATGGCTTTCCACGCCCGGAGAGAATGAGGTCGATTTCCCTTTATTTGTTTACGAAGGTAGAAAAAACCAGATTGAGACCTGCTTGCGATAAAATTCTGGTCTCAAAAAATCATGAGGTGTACAATTGGATATAACTATCTGTGCTCAAAGACTCATTGCTCTTTGGTATGTCTAATCCCAAATGGAGCGGTGGCCATCGATGTGACTATTTCTTGGTGAAAGTTTGGATTATATAACCTTGATTATAAGCTTCATACCGCAAAACTATGAGGGCATGGATGGTGGGTTGGCCATTATCATAGAAGCTATTAAGGGTGGTTTCCTAACTTTGATCCTTTTTTGAATGTCTGGAGGAGGTTTTGGTTTGGAGTGCGACTACCTGTCTTCCTATTGAATATAATGATAGAGGGAATTTCTCTTGAAGGTGGAAAGAAGGTGGAAAGCTAGTAAGAGTGAATAGGCTGAAACCTTGTTACTAGAGAGAATTTGCAGTCTGCGTATTGGAAATGGATATCCACCAAACCACTGCAAGTTAAAAGAGTGAAGAAGGGTGTCTGGGATCAAGCGTAAGGGTATTCACATAGTGTGCTTTCATTCTAGACATTTCTTGTCTTTGAAAGAAGATTGTCGGTCAACTTCTAATCATGCAATTAGGAAGCTGAAGTGTTATTAGGAAGGGAGAAAGGAATAATAATCACTTGCCAAAACTCCGTTTCTGAGAAGAGTGGGTGCAAAGGATAAAGAGCTAAGAAGGAGTTGTTAAAAATTATGGTTCTTGGATGCTAGTGTCCCCATAAAAACAAAAGGTGATAGGACACGTGATATTGAGAGTTCATGGCTAGTGCATGATCTGGGCACTCAATAGTAGCTATGATAAAGGAGGGTCCACTAAGCTCAAACAAACTTAAGGATATAACAGCCGTCATCTTTAAATGTTTTGATCGGAAAAATAAAGATTGAGTAGAAAGTCATGAGAACGTGGAGTGATGCGGAGACCATGTAGCCAATGTTAAACTTCCAAGTAGGGAAAAAGGCCTCGATTCAGTTAATGCTAAAGGAGGCCCACTCTCCCTCAATGACACCTTACCCATGCATTCATTCACTATAATGCAAATCTGGAATTGGCACAATCACTCAAACAATCCCGCGGCCGACGGCGAGGATGAACATATTGATAAATTCGAACTTGATGGTAGGACAATGACTCGAGAGGTTGTGAATGCTCGTCTGTGAAGATGATGCCATTGGGGCGCCGTCCATTATGATAGATCATGCGTGAAGAACACCACCAAGACCCTTCCACACTTGGAATTAGATACTTATCACAATCCATACCATATGCGGATGTTCCTAATAGAGGAGATGGATTGGAGAAACCACATCTTAGGGACTTTGTGACTATTCTTTGAATTGTGTTTATGTTTACATGAACTAATATATATTTTCTTCTGATTTTTTATTTATGTTTTGTCAGTTCGCGACTTGGAATTGTCGAGGGGCGGCTTCTAAGAATTTGGAAAAGCTCTTAAAGGTGGATCGTTTGAACAAAGCAACCCTTTATTTGCGTAATTCTAAGCTAAGTTTTGCAAGCACTCATGCTGATGTTATTTCACGAGAATCAGCGTTGACTGAGTTCTTGTAAAGGCAATAGGTTTAGTGGTGGAATATGGATCTTTTGGAGGATTCTTGTTTTAGGTGCTTTATTGTTCACGCTCGCCTTAATTTGTCTTGTCGTGTTATGAATGATAAATAGGCCCTTGGCTCTTTGTGGCGTCTATAGCAGTCGGATTGCTGGAGCTTAGGCATGCATCGCCAGGAGCTTTGGATCCTCTGGTTTGTGGGAGGAGGACCTTGGCTATCGGCAGAGATTGCTTTCGTTTATCTCTTGAAGGATTAAGGTGGTTTGCCCTCCTGCTGGAATTGTCAACAGAAGTGCAAGTTTCAATGGTGGGTGTTTGACCGGTCTTGTTGATATGAGTTCTCGGGTTCTAAGTTTACTTGGACACGAAGTAGGTATGACCCTACTTTCAAGGGAGCTCGTCGAGATCGAGCAATGTGTAATGTGGAATGGAGAAACTTTTTTCCTGAAGATTTTAAGGAGGTTTGAAACACTTTGATTGTGGCTGTATACATTCATAATCTGAAATTGAACAAAGTAAAAGTGTTATATAGAGACCTTCCAGACATTAAAAACACGAGAATATAAACATAATACAAGCCTCAACATCATTTCTTGTTAGGCTCTAGGGGGTTTTGTGACCATTTTTTGATGGATTTTTTGTGGAAGACAAAGACCAGGTTGTATAGAATTTAGGTTCTATCTAATTCTTGTTAGGCCCTTCCAGATTATTCTTTTTGTGCGCCAATTCACTCATTTAATTATAATTATCACTTTGTGTTCTATTAGTTAAATAACTTTGGCATTGGCGGCTAGATCATTATGGTAATTTACGCATTTGTTCCAATGTGACAACAGGTGCCTTAATTTCATGGCATAATTGTTTTCTTTGGTTAAATGATAATTCATACCATTATTATGTTTGATCCATTTCTCTTGTTTGGGGGTTGTTAGAACACTTTACGTCTCTGAACTCCTTTGCCAAATCCTACCGCATTGGTTAATTTGGCTCATCTCTAACTCATTTCAAAAAGGGAAAAAGGAGATGTGGTCTTTCTCCTGAAAGCGAAGGAACACAAAATAAATGGAATTTATAGAAAGTTCATATACGTGCATTATTTTTACCGAAAAATAAGCGGAAAATACGTGCCTAATATATTAATATAGGACCAATTTCGAATAGGGCTTGAAATATATATAGCATATCATCTAGAATGCAGTAACACAACCTCTTTGAATAGCTTAAATGACCTTCAATTTTTATAAACACAAAAATGTAGAAGCCTTGCATGCATGGGTAACCTAAAAATATAGAATTTGTATCTTGTTTGTGGCTCTTGGCTTGTTTCTTACCATTAACTCGGAGAAAGGCTTTTTATCAAAGCATTCTAATAGAATGATAACAAATAAATCACAATTCACTCTACCTATACACAGTGTGGCTAATATTGAAGGATAAATCAAAGACTAAAGTGCACACTACGAGGCTTTATTTATTAGAAAGTAACAAACAAATGCGCTTCGCAAAATTATTTATTAAAGAGTTGGTGTACTTAGCCAATTTCAACTTACATGGAAGGTTTCAGACAGAAATCAATGCCCTCCATTCGTAACACATGTAACAAATTCTAGGTAGGCTTTTTCATTGGGCGAGGGTTTGGGAAGTGTTTGCTGAATGTGGGATAGATTTGTCCAATGCGAGGAGTGTCGAGCGAGGATTGTTGAACTTAAATCAAATACATGGTAGTGAAGTCATCGGGGGCACGAGAGGGAATAGTACTAATAGGGAGGCACGAGAAGGTTGTTGAATTGAAGTCGAAGTCCATTGAGCTCACAAATGGCCTGAAGTGTGGGAGGGTTTCTTCAAGCGGGATGGAACCAACATCCAAACAGGATAGATTCAGTATTAAACTACATGGAGTTCGAGAAATGAACTATATTGACACAATAATAATCGGAACCCAGGCTTGGTCATCCATAGTGAGATTATTGGCTTGGTCCTTTGAGAATGAAAGAGGAAGAGAGTCCATTTGTGAGCTGAGGTGTATGTGTAATCAAACCCTTCCAAGCCATAGTACTCCTTTGATGACAATTCACGTAGATGAGATGGGGAAGCAGGTAGGGACTATTAACGGGTGTACCAACGGGGTGTGAACTAGAACCATGTGCGGTTTGTACCACCGGGGTGTGCTTGGGAGTGCCAAGAATATCGGTTTTCTCATTCTTCTTCAAATTGTTGTGCCAACGGTTCTTGATCTCATTGCCGAGTTCGATTGAGGAAAAATGGTGCAGCGTATATGAACCACGGAAAAACAAGAAAAATATCTTACAAACCTTATTAATGGAAAAAGAAAGAACAAATAGCTAGCTAGCTAGAAGATTCTCCAATTACTTGTGCCATAATAAGGTTGGAGTTTGAAAAATTTAATTTATCTTAGGTCATATGAAAAATTCCCTTTCTTTATCACGGACCTTTTAGATGTTCTCCCACGTAACCAACAACTCTCTTCCAATACGTGCGAAGAAACAATGGAGGGCCAATGTTAGTTTCAGTTGAAATAATGAATTGAGAACATATCTCAATGAGTGATCTTGATGGATTGTGGGAGCCAGAGGATAGGGTAGCTGGTTTGAGTCTCCTTGATGTAAAGAAAAAATTTTAAGCAAATCCAGTGGAGATAAAAGCTACTTCTGTTATCACACCTTGGGAAATGACTAGAGACAAGTGGAGAAGTTTGGAATGAACTCGTCTAAGCTTTCTGTTTCAATTTCTCAGACTATCTTACCCTAAGGGTATATGATGTATCAGATTCTACTGGGTTTATTAACAAACTAGCTAACTAACAACAAGTTTCATAAAGCGAAACTAAAACACCGGCGAATAAAGTAAACTATTTTAATTGGCATGGCTGCGACTGTTTCAGGTGTGCGCGAAACCTTTGGACTTCTTCTTCCAAATTCACTGCTGTATGTATTCCTTTTATATACCTTCCACTTATACCTTGGGTTTCTGATCTTCTTGTGCAGTCCATGGAAGCCCTTTGGGACCACTCCATAGATGCTGCGGTGATGATTTTGCCATCCTTGGAATACCTACAAGAAAAGAAAGAAAACCGAGATAAGTTTTCCATGAAATGTACTTGTGATATATATAACCTTGAAACAACCAGAAGCTTTACTTGCGAAAAATAAGGAAATAAATGTGGAATGTATTTTACGCCAGAATGACAAATAAGTGGTGGGCACAATGAGAGAGGGAGTATTTTAGTTGTCTAAGAAGAAAAGCGGGCGAAGAAAGGTAGCTTTTGTTTCTAATAGAAGCGAAGAATCTTGGGAAAAGAGGTGGCCTGATGAGGAAGCGAGTTGGGAAGATATATATAGAGAGGAGTTATTTTTATTTTCTTGCGGTGTCGTAAACTTAGTGCCTACTTCAGAGATTATGTATAGACGTCTTGGAAGGTGGTGCACCCATGATAAATTTACTCTCTCTCTTGTCATTTCTAGTTCATAAATCGTCTGGGATCGATCAGTTTTGAACATTTCCATGAAATAGAGCATTAATATCTTTATATATATATTGATCGGTTTTGGATTGGATGAAGTGAATTTAGGGCATGTTTGTTCCAGTCTTTGAAAATACAAATTTTCAAAGACAACATTTTTTAATATACAAAAAACAACATTTTGGTGTTTACTATTCAGTAAAAATACTGGAAAAGCTAGGAAGCTTACCTATTCTTCATGTTTTTTCCTTATTTTCTTGTTTTGAAACATAAAAACATTTTTAAAACCATAAACCAAACATACCTTTACTCTATTTTTCTCCTTTTTCTAGTTCACAAACCATATAGGATCAGTAGTTCTGAACATTTCATGAAATAGCAGAGTAATATTTTTATATATAAATTGATCAGTTTGGGAGTGGATGAAGTGAATTTACTCTCTTTCTCTCATTTTTCCTACTTCACAAACCATATAGGATCGATCAGTTTTGAACATTTCATGAAATGGCATTAATATTTTTTTACATATTGATCAGTTTGGGAAGGGATGAAGTGAATTTGCTCTCTTTTTCCCTAGTTCATACATCATATAGGATCGATCAGTTTTGAACATTTCATGAAATGGCCTTAATATATACACACACATATATATCTTTATGTTGATCGAGTTTTTTTTTTCAAGATTTATTTTGATCGGTTTAGGAGAATGGATAAGTGAACAAAACTCTCTCTTTTTTCCTAGTTCACAAACAATATGGATCGTCAGTTTAAAGCATTTCATAGAAATGGCATTAATATTTTATATATATGTATTGATCGGTTTAGGGTTTTGGGATGAAGTGAATTACTCCTCTTTTTCCTATTTCAAAAACATATAGGATGGATCAGTTTTGAACATTTCATGAAATGGCATTAATATTTTTTTGTATATTGATCAGTTTGGGAGGGGATGAAATGAATTTACTCTCTTTTTTCCTATTTCATGCTTATATAGGATCGTCAGTTTTGAACATTTCATGAAGCTGACATTAACTCATTTTTTACTCACCTATTAATAATCGGTTGGGGAGGATGAAGTGAATTACTCTCTATGTTTTCCTAGTTCACAAACTACATATAAGATCGATCAGTTTTTGAGCATTTATCTAAATGACATTAATATTTTTCATGTGATCTATTTTTTTTTTTAAGATTTATATTGATCAGTTTGGGAGGACATGCATGAAGTGAATTTACACTCTTTCCTAGTTCACAAACCATATGGGTTCGTCCGGTTTAACATTTCATGAAAGATATCATTACACGGAAAGATATCATGTATTTTTTTATATTATTAGCATCCTAAATAATGTGGATTGGCCTTAATATGGCGGTTCGACACTAAAAAGCCGGAGGAAGAATATCAAGACATTTTGTTTGTCGAAACTTAGATTCACTTGGAAACTATACTACTTTCCTTTAAACACAAAATTTTTTTATTAATATAAGCACGTTCACACCTTTTTACTAAAAATTACTCTTACATAGAATAAAAAGTTGAATATATAACGGTATTGATACACATAAATTTTTATTTTTACTTCCCAATGCCATGTGCTTAAACTCGCCAATTGAAATACTAATTAACCGAATCAAAGAAGTCTAGGAAATCGGGAATGCCTAGTACTGTAGATGGATTTCATTAGGAGTAGTAACTATCTCAAGATTATGGGACAATCGTATGGACCTGAGAGAGGTGATCGATCCAAAATCCGGTAGTCCAATTGTATGGACAGAGAGGTGACGAATAGGATTCCCAAAGAAAGCTACAAGTTCTTATAAAAGTATCATACTTAATGACGGATGACTGAAGGAGAATGTGTCATGGAGAACCCAGGAGACAGACGAGAGGTAAACTCATATCTGCATTCGTCAGACACGCACAAGTGTACGCGTTCACTCAAATCAGTGCTTGATGAACATAAACCATAAATGCATCAACGAAACAATCAACCCCATTCATTCTTCCAAGTTCTTCTTCACATTAATCCATTCCTTTTGTAAGTGAGTATTAATCATACCCTATTTTGTTTTATTTTATTTTTCCTTTATTTTAGATTGTGAAAAAGATTCTCTCTCACTCATCGAGTCATTCAAATAGTGAACAACTTAGTAGCCGTGGGTACTCAACTTCTAAAAACCACACCTTCCCTATGGATTCGATATATTTGACTTTTAGTCCATCGACATTTGTGCAACCCATAATGGGCTGGTGAAAATTACCAACACTCTCTCATCTATTCTCGCTGGGATGATCATGTCCTTATTTTCCTCGAGGCCTCATACGTACCATTTGAGTCATGTATTAGATTGGTATGAATAGATCTGTGGATGTCTAGACAATGAGTTATTCCAAAAATCTGTAAATCTTCTTTCAACTAATGTAGAAAACCAACTAGCGGATAACACTGGTCCGCTTCGTATCCTCGCGACTCGGGACAACCCCTGTCGACATTGGCTTTCCGCCCATACATGGTCGAGTTCATACTGTATGATTTCAAAAATATCACAGGATCGAAAGGACTTCGCCGCCTCGGATGGTCGAATTGGCGGTACATCGCTTCACTTGCAGGTCACCACTGCCATTGGTTCGACCGCTTCAGTAATCTATTCCACTCTTTATCCAATGCAATCTATGCTTATTCCAAAGGGTGTCACTCTAAAATTGAGAAACCATTAGATATTTTTTATGGAGGACGATTATCATAGAAGCATTAATCTTTGTTAAGAGAAATGGTTGTGAAGAACAAACGGAAGGAGATTCGGGGTTACATAAAACGCATGAAATAAATTTAGCCTTTTCGACCAAAACTAGGTTAGAGAATGATGATTGGTCGCTTCAAATAAGCATATTTTACATTGCTAAAACTCCCGTTTGAGCTCTTTGCGTAGTAATCAACCCATTTTTAGCTCCAAATTAGCGTTATTAAGACTTAGCACATTACTAATCATTTTTTGTGTCAAGTCTTGTTTGTTTTCACAAGTGTTTAGTTTAAATTTAGTAAATTTAGCTCATAAATTTTAAGTTAGAAATAAAAGCTTGAAGAAGATCATCGAGTGCAGTTCCTGAAGCTGCGTGGTTAAGAAGTGGAGGAACATTTTCTAGTAGTGGTTGCAAAAATTTCAAGAACCCCTTGCGAGTACCCGCCATTCAAGAAACCGGAATTTCCGCAGTGCTACACCCCCATTAACGCTTATGAATTTTCAAGTGAATCCTCAGAAAATTCAAGATCGCGTACCACGCAGTTACAAATCCTCTTTGCACTACTAAATTTTCTTGTTTTTGCTGATCTTGTACTCTTTTTTGTTTCTTTCCATTCACACTCTTAGATTGACATCAGAATGGTTATTCGGGTGAATCAGATATGCTGTATGGTTTCAAATACCAACCCAAGACTTTGTATAGAGGGGGATCATCAATTTTTGAGGATTGAAGATTTGAATGAAAGCTTGCTAGAGAAATTTTGGTTTTTCTCATTTTCTCCCATTTTCCTTCACTTCCTTTCTCACACAAACACTTCTGTTGAAGATTTCTCAAGGAATGAGTGGCTAAATCTCCCTTCCCTTTAGCTAGTTTCATCGTGAGGGAACCAAGGGTGTTGAGGGTTTTCATGATTTTAAAGCACTCACCATTAATGGTTTCTCCTTTCCAAACCATGTTGTAACCCCTCAGACTCAACAGGATGGTTAGTACTAAACTCGATGTCAGTCGGATACTAACACAGATCCAACAAATGCCTAGGTTATCACTATTGATGTTCCTGTGGCATGTCGTGAAGTTCACGCCGCATCGAGGTCATTAATGGTTAACAATTCTATTTATGAAGAACACCTGGCTTAAGGGTTAGTTTTTACGTTGAAATGAAGAATCCATCGTGGAGGGGCACTATGTGTCAACCTCCAGCGCGAGGAATAAACCCAGAAATCCTCACTTATCCAAGCGAACCCAAACCCGATGCAATCGATACTCAGCTCTTCTCTTATTTCATTTCTCATCACTAACTCACCGCTTTTTAAGTAACCCCGCAATCCAAAACTGCTTTCACTCCGCGGTGGTGCTTTACTCCACCGTTACCGCTCAAACTACAGAAAAACCCATCCTGCATTTAATGCATCCTAACCACTATACTACACAGTCGTTACGTAGTGTATCACGCAAGGTATTAGGGTTTTATAAATTTCGCCGACCGGACATCCATTAACCCACTGGGTACGGGCACAAATTAGCACTGCTACATGCGAATCAACAATGCATACCGCTGTGGACAAGCGCCTTGTTTTTCATGAGAAGTCGCCGAACTCAGGATCCTCATCACAAGTGTCGTGAATTCCAATCTATTTTTGCCCTTACTTATTTCCAGCGCTTCACCGGTAAGTTGATTTAATTTTTATATTGTCCAAACTCAAATTTAATATTTATTTTTAGCTAATAAGAATATTGCTAGATAGCCCGTGAGCTACTTTGTGGTTTGTGGTTCTTCATGGGCTGCTTTCATAAAATTATATGCAATCATAGGTTGTGAAGTGAGCCTAAACACTGAACAGATGGTGCCCCCACTGGGGTAAACAAGCAGCCAATATAGCCCAGTGGATCCCGACTGCACCTTGGATACTTGTTTATAGTGGATTCAACTGCTTGGATGCATAAGCCACTACTTTCCGATCTTACATTAACACACATCCCAAACCAATGCCTGAAGCATCATTGTATAGTGTATACTCTTTTCCTGAGGTAGGCTGCGTCAATACTGGTACTTCAACCAGCATTTCTTTCAACTGTTCAAAACTATTCTGACATTTTTCTTTCCACTCAAACTTTACTCCTTTCCTAAGTATTTTGGTGAGAGGAGAAACTATGACAGAAAATCCTTTCACAAATCTTCTATAATATCCTGCTAAGCCCAAGAAACTTCTCACCTCGGTTACATTTCGAGGTGCTTTCCAATTTACAACGACCTTAATCTTTATAGAGTCCACTCTTATACCCTCAACTGACACAATATGACCTAGGAAGGAAACTTCCTTTAGCCAAAAGTCACATTTGCCGAAGCTTAGCATATAACTTCTTCTCTTAACGTCTCCATGACTATCTCAAAATGCTATTCATGTTCCTAGGATCCTTAGAATACACCAAGATGTCATGGATAAAAACCACCACAAACTGATCCACATAGGGTCGGAATACCCTATTCATTAAATCCATGAATGTTGTTGGTGCATTAGTTAACCCAAATGGCATTACCAAAAACTCATACATATCGAGTTCTAAATCGTAGCTCCCTGAGACATCGATTATCTTTCACTCTTAGCTGATAATACCCTGATCACAAGTCTATCTTCGAAAAGACACCCGCTCCCTTTAACTACTCACAAATATCTTTGATTCTCGGCAATAGTTACCTATTTTTCATTGTCACCTTATTGATTTTCGGATAATCAATGCACACTGCGAGTGTCATCTTTTCACTAAGAAACAAGTGCAATCTCAGGGGTGGATACATCAGGTCGGATACAAAACCTTATCCAAAAGCTCTTGTAATTGACTCTTTAACTCTTTCAATTTCATTGGAGCCATTCTATATGGTGCCCTAGATAGGGACTATTCATGGTACAATTTCTATGGATAAGTCCGCTTCACCTCCTCTCAAGGGAATGCTCGAAACTCCTTTAAAATACATCTGGAAATTCCCTACACGTGAATCTTTCCAAATCAACTTAACCCTCTTAGAGTCAAGCACAAGGCCAAGAATCTCTCACAAATTCCTTCTCATAAGTCTCCTAGCTTGCATCCTCAGAGATCATGCCGATATCATGCGCCGATCTACTGCCCCACTATCACCTCAAACTTATCGAGCATCTTAATACTACTATCTTTGACCATAATCAACGACATGGCTCGGTGTTTAGACAACAAATCCATTCCTTTTAGAATCAAGTCAAACTCGGAATGGTAAGGTTATCAACCATGAGAAACCTCTTCTTATATAACAATGGGGAATTTCAGACACGCGATTCACGCAACACTATGTCCCAACGGACTAGTCACATGCATGTCATATGTTAACTGGTATCCTATAAAAATACATGTTCAATGCATACATACAAAATGAGTGATTCAGGATCAATCAATGGATGCATCTCAACATCATAAAGAGAAAATCTACCAAATATAACCTCGTGAGTTATCCCGATCCACAAGCCCTTATCGCATATGCTCGTGTCGGGCGCTTGTAGATAACAGATTCATCCACCGTCTGTAGATCGTGCCCCTCGCTCAGAGAGTATATATATATATGATTAAATTTACTTTTAAAAATTTTTTAAATTTAAATAGTAGAATCAAAGAATTTTTATTTTATTTATATATATTTTTACTTTTCATTACATATATTCCAAAATATATAGTTTTAGACATGGTAATCTATATACATTAAAATATAAATATTATTTCAAATTATTTTTAAATAGGATGAAGATTATTTTAAAAGAATGAGATATTCTTACAAGATGAAGATATTTTTGTGATATTAATCTTACAAGAATGAGATATTCTAAAATTTTCTTATATAAAAAGTCAAACCCCGATTTTTCAAAAAATATTAATTCAAAAACTTATTATCTTATTATATATTTAATAAATTACTATGAAAATAATTAATAATTAATATGATCAACCAAAGATATCAGATAAACGATGCATTTTAAGATTTATTTTTTATTTTATATAATTTTTCTAAAACTTCCATAATTCCCCCACTTAATAAGATAAATTGTAAAATATATGTATGTATTCACTTCCCTGCCCCTAAGAGTAGAGTAATATTCTTCTTCCTTTCCATTCCTTTCTCTCCTCAGACGGAGCTCAAATCCGATCTTTCGCCTTTAAACGACCTGGACGTAAGTTGACGGATTTTTTCAAATTTAATCCGGATGGGTGTTCTTTTTATTTTATGATTCGACTTTGTTTCAGAGAGGCGTCGCTTCGATTCTTCTTTGGCACACAAAAACCCTAACTCTAACCCACCGAAAGACAGATGAGACGCTTTGCATCTTCTCCCCGTATCGTGTATTCGTAGGATATGGAGTATATCATGAGGCGAAGATTACAAGGAAGGGACGCCACTAGTGGTCACGGCGGAAGCTTAACTATCGATTGAAGAGCAGTTGCCGCTCGATGGTTTTACATGGAGCAATTTTCTCTACATGTTCACAGAATCACCCCAAAGAGAGTAAGAGTGAGAGATAAACTCCGCCAAAACCCCTACGAACTGGCCCTGGGCATAACATGTCTGAGGGAAGGCCCACAGACTACGCGCTCATGTCGATCTCACCGGGATGACATCTGAGCTCGTCCGACCGAGCTCCATGGGGTCCAGCTTGATCCAATGGCTGATGTAATCGGGACAATATATATGTTCTTTCTCGAGATATTGTTGTCCCACCCATGTTTGAAGTTTACAACCCTATTACTAACAACGGCGGAACTCGCCATTAACCCCGCCCCTTCCCGCTGCGGAAGCTTCAAAGGGTATCTCGCTTGTGGCGCTTTTTTATTACTTGCAAGTTCACTAGCTTTGTTATTGTCAAGCTGACATCAGCCACCGAGGAATGGAGCATCCACCCTCGAAGATATAAATACCACGGAACAGATTTGTATGTCTGGGGAGACTGACGTCCGAAACAAGGATATTTACATCACACTACGGTGGAGATGTTGATGATTTCAAGCAGTGGATGAGAAGGCTCGCCTAATGGGGAGGATGGCCTTCTATAATGTTTAAGTTTTCCGATATTTACTCCTCATCCTCAGATTTATAAGTACGAGTAGATAAAGCCGGCCGACATGTTTCGATCATGGGATTATATGTGGATACCTGATATGGCGACAAGTGGCGTTGAAGAAGATTGCTATTACCCCATAGCTATGGCTCTCCAAATCATTGTTTTTCAAGTAAAAACAAGAATCGCATTATAAATTCTGCACTTATCAATTAAATATTTGAGGCGCTGTGCGTTTATGAATTCAAAAGCGGCATGAACTACATAAACTATATTTTGTACGAAAGTTTGCCGTGTGAGTGTCCGATTACTTTTAACTTTGTAACTAAACCGCCGCTCTTTAACTTTTTTTCATCCGCTTTAACTGGGCATTTGATCCTTTCTTCATTCGAATTTACAACAACAGTTGAGATTATCTACAACAATACGCATCGAAGTATTGAATGTTTCCTGTATATCTTTTGTCTTAACTTTCAGGCTTATCCTCGTAATTAATCGAGGGTATATACTTTCTTAGATATCAAGTAACTTTATTTATTTATTTATTTTTTTTTCAGGAGCCACATCTTATTTCAGGTCCTCTCTTCTCAAAGGGAGGAGCAGAGGATTGTGAGAATAAGAGGAAGAAGAAGAAGAACAAGAATAAATAAGAAGAACAAGAAGAAGAACAAATAACAAATAAGAAGGAGGCTATATGATAAAGGGCCACATTCAATAATCCAATCTCCCGATCAGAGCGTGTTTTATTATCTTTGTATTTCATTTTTTGATAAGTATTATCTTTCAGGATTTCATGACTGATTTATATTCAACTGATCATTTGGTTATAATGGAATAACAAGCTAGCCGTCTTCATGATGATTTTCTTGTTTCTTATATAAGGGCATGATACGAATCTCAAAGATAACTGGGGTGCGTAATTTTGAATAAGTGTCGACAAACATATCATATGGTATCGTTTTCGTGATCCTCTATTTAAAGAACTTGAAAGAAACAAAGACTGCTATGGACTTTGAAAGGTGTGGTTAAGGAGCATTACCAAGTCTAAATACAAAGGTGCATCATGATAAATGGGCACACCGGAGCGGGTTTCGCAAACATATGCTCCCAAAATATGAACAGAGATTTATCAATAATCTCCGCTTGTCGCGCTCTAATCGTCGGCTTGCTCGGGCTCGCAACATGTTGCAGAAACACAAAGAGCTTTTTGGTATATGGTATTTGAAGATCAATGATCTTAGAGAACAGAAATATTCATGTTTCCTTATCTAGAAGGAATTTAAACTCCGCCATCTTGTGATCTACAATCCATACTCTTTATTTTCTTCCAACAAATCTTCAACTCGACCGGGGTTTATGACTTCCCCAAGTTCCTTAAGAGTTTGTCAACCAAAAGCTAAAATTAAGAAAAGGATAATACTTTTCCTTTCTTTTTTTCTCCTCAATTGTCTCAATCGACTTTTCCTTAACGCGATGCTACTATCTTCAAATACTAAATTTGGAAAATGCACGGAATCAAACAAGAGGTCAATATTACAAGGATCACCTCGAAAAACCTTTATGATGAAGTTCACTATATTTGCCAAAAAGAATCTTTATGGTATAGGCTTGCTTTTCTCTTTATCATTTGGTCTCAGGGACATGTGGAGAAAAGAAATGAAAAGTCAGAGAAAAGAGCAGGAGATAATTTATATATAAGAAACGGATGATACTATCATCCATAACAATAGATCATAGCAAATTAAAAATGGATAGTACCAATTCGGAGACTAATAAGAGATACTTCATGTGTTTCAACTCCAAGGGAGTCGCCAGAAGCCGATGAATCTCCCGACCCAATAGCTAAGGGAGTGAATTGAGTTCATCAAGAAATTCGCTTCGTTGTCGCAAAAAAATGGTTAAAATGTCGATGATTATGCTTCAAACTAAGAACTCAACTTTGCTAGTCTATGAAAAATGATAGAACAACTTCCACGATTATCTCCTCGGCTTTACCATTCTTCATAGGTTCTATGTTTCATTCTATAAAGAAAATTTGAAATTTTCAAGAAGGTGTCACACTCAGGGTGAAACTCATTGAAGAAAAATAGATGGGTAAAGACTCAAGTGATCCTCTTCTACATCTATATATTCTTATTTTCTACATCTACACTTTCTCGCATTTTAAGAAAAAAAAGTATCTTTTGCATTTTTTAGTGCTATTCCTTCTCGAAATAAGTTTTGATTTTATCCTTTTAATCGATTACTAAATATATTTTTTGCATTTTAAGAAAAAATGAAACCAAATATGCTTTTTATGTTTTTCTCTCATCATCCTTGTTTTTGAAAAAAGAAAAAACAAGTTTTAAAACTGAAAACAACATGGGTTTAGTAGTTTTCTTTAAAAAACAATTTTCAACAGTTACTTAAAACCAAATCCAGATCCCCGATTCAAGAGATATATATGGATTTCAATGGGGTCAATGACCTGGTGTCGAGATGAAATTATGAGTTTTGTATGTATTTAGTTTTTTTTAAATTAATAAAATAGTTCAAAATAAAAATAATTTTTAAAACTAGTATATAACATAATTTGGTAATAATGACTATGGTATTAACTTAAAAATTTAAAACATTTGTAAATCGTTAAATAATAACTAAAGTGTTGACTTATTTTTTTTAAAAAGTTAATACTGTAAGCAATGACTACGACATTAACTTAAAAAAAATTTTCATTGTCACAATTTAATGATCAAGGGATGTTATCGTTCACGCACTAGTTATATTGTCATTTTCAAATTATTTTAATAATTTTTTCTAATAAAAACTAAATCTCGTCTAAGCTCAAATTATGAACTCCAAATCGGGAAGATTATTGTCCTTGTTTATATTTGAAATCACCTTTATTACATCCAAATTGTCATTTTTCTTTAAAAGAAATATATTTTTTAATTCTGACAAGATATATATTGAAACATATAATCAAAATCGATAAAAATCATAAAATATGAAATATCATCCAAGTTAATAACATAATGAATTTGATCAAATCCTACACATTTGATAGTTAGCCTACATATTTGATATTATATTATGACTAGAATATTTACGATCACTCTACATCATATCAAGATCATTGATTTAATTTCTTATCTCCGATCGAATATACTTGCTCGTCTCAATTCGTCATAAATAAATAAACGATATACCAAACTATGACAACCACATGCGTCGTATCAAGACGACGATAAAATCACGGAAAAACAAATAAAACCCAGATATGTGTAAAATAATCATTTTATTGAGAAAGAAAATGATGCAAATGCAAAGGGCTTTTTTATTTATTAAACTACATTATCGAAAGGATATTTTTGTGATAGAAAATAGTTTTGAGATTAAATGTTTTGAAAATAAATACAATTTTAATACCCAATTAAGGGTTTTTAATAGTCAAATAAGATATAGGAAATAAATAAAATAAAGCATAAAATTCTATATTTATTATTTAATATTTTAAATTTTAAATTAACTAATGAAACTTATTTTGTATTTCTTATATCATAATAATAAATTAAGTTAAAAATATTTTAAACCATCGATCAAATTGACATATATATTTTTATAAATTATAATTAGAGTAAGAAAGAACATTAAAACATATATTTTTAACAATTAAACATTTATTACAATGTAATAAATTGTTTTCATTGAAACTCAACTAAGACCTCATCTCTCAATGCCCTACTTTATGAAATGTCAGCACTCTAACACATGAGCTACTATAATAGTTGAAATTGTGGAATAATCCAACCTCCTCAAAATAACATCAACATTTTAGTTAATATTTAAATATTCTTAATTTTTCATTAAATTTTTAATTAAGCTAACTTTTATTAATCCGATGACGAACGAAATGGTGTGCTCTCAAGAAGACCAAGATCTTCTGGAACAAAGCAAGAAAAAGTCCAAGGTTGATGACAATGGAATGTTGGTGGAATCGAACGAGGAGACGGGTTCTACAACTCAAGGGAGAAAATCATCAAAGAACATCGGGAGGGACTCAAGCCCCGCTAAGTTTTGAAGATACCTTCTTGGCAACAAGAGCATTACGTATGATGGTGATCCCTCGATGAAGATTTACCTCGTATGACGATGACTTTTCAATGGAGAGAATGAGGTCAATTGCCCTTTTATTTATTTATCAAGAAAAACTAGGGTTATGGGGCACCTTAGCCAAACTCTGGATCCTCAAAATCAGCGGGGTACGGCTGATATAATCGTTTAATCAAAGACTCATTGCTCTTTCGCATCCAAATCCTAAATTCCGGGAATCGTGGCCATCGATAATGACTATTTCTGGGAAGTTTCCTTTGTCAACGATTATAACTATGCAAAATATGAGGGGCCATGGATGAAGCCACCATTATATCATTATTAAGGGTGGTTTCCTAACTTTGATCCTTTAAATACTAAGGAGAGGATGTTGGCTCGGGTACGATCAACTGCCTCTCTATCAATATAATGATCGAGAATTTCAATGGAAAGAAAATCATCGGGAAGCAAGTAAGAGTAGACTAGGTTGTAGTCTGTTATCAGGAGGAAATTGCCTGCCTTCGTGTGGAAGTGGATATCACCAACCACTACTTTCCAAATTTAATGTCCAAGAAGGGGTACGCAGGATCAAATATGAGGGTATTCACATAGTGTGCTTTACATACATTTACCGTCATCGAAAAGAAGATCATTACCAACTTCTAATCATGCCAATTCAAAGCAAGTACATAAAGGAGAAAGATATGTCCGCAAACCCGTTTCTGTGGGAAGGTGGTGCAAAGAAGGATAAGGCCGAGAGTTCTCTAAAAGATAAGGATATGATCATTAACTCGAGTCGTTAAAAATTATGGTTCTTGGATGCTAGTGTCCCATAAAAACCAAAGAGGTGATAGGAGACGTGATAGTCGAGGGTTCATTGCTAGAATGCATGATCCTAGGGGCACTCCAATGGTAACTATGATAAAGGAGGGTCCCACTAGCTCAAACAAACTTAAGGATATAAAGAAGCCGCTCATCTTTTAATGTTTCTTTGAATTGAAACCAAGGTGGAGTCGAAAGTCATTGAGAACGTGGTGGTGATTACCGGAGACCATGAATAATGGTAAACTTCCAAGAATAAAAGGCCTTAGTTCGGGACACGCTAAAGAGGCCCAACTCTTCCACTAAATGAATTTGCCTTTACCCTAATTAACCCACATACATTCATTCATCATAGATACAAAGGGGATCGCCTCATTACTACTAAGCAGCCCCGCAGCAAGAAGCAGAGGATGAACATATTGTTGCTCGAGGCTCGCATAATGGTAGGACAATGACTCATGAGGTCAGGAATGCTCGTCTCAGAGACGATGCCATTGGGTGGCATCGCCCATTATGATCGTATTAAGGAAGAACACCACCAAGACCCTTCCATGTGCATCGACCGCTATTAAATCCTTTCATACTTGCAAGATGTTCCTAATGAAGGAGATGGATCGAGAAACCAATTCATCTTAGGGACTTTGTGACTTATTATTCTTCAACAGAGTCAGATGTCAGATGCCGGACCTAACAGTATTTTCTTCAAGTTTTATTTTTGTTTTATGGATTGCTTAACTTGAATTGTCGTATGGTTTCTAAGGAATTCGAAAAGCTCTAAGGAATCGATTCGTTTGAATGTAACAACCACTATCATGATTAATTGGGCCTAAAGTTTCAAGGGCTCATGCTAATGTTATTTGCAAAGAAATTCAATTCTTCCATCCGGTTCTCAGAGAGGCAATAAGGTTTGGTGGTTGAATATGGATCTTCGAGGGACTCGCTTTGATTAACATTGTTCACACTCGCCCCTCAATTTAGCGATGCTGTTACGAATGATAAAACGAGCCTGCTCTTTCTCAGGGTCTATGGCAACTGTGATCAGGACTTCCGACGTGAAGCTATGGGAGTTTCTGATCTCACAAGTTTAGGGTACCTGAGGGACCTTGGCTAACAGCCTGAGATTAAACCTCAATTATAATCGCTTAATGAGGTGAGCTCGCTACCCACCTGAATTGTCATGTATGCAAGTTTGAATGACCGTGCTCGACTGTGGTCTCGTTGATACGGGATTCTGCCCCAAGTTTACTCGACACGAGGTAGGTATGACCATACTAAGGGAACTCATCATCCTCGCTGACACGTGTTCTAAGTTTAGATCGCAATGTAATGTAAATGGAGAAACTTATTTCCTCGCATCCTCGCTACTCATCTCCCAAAAATCATATTTGATCATTATCCACTATTAATCAAGTCATGGGAATCAAAGATAAAGCAAAGGCATCGACCTTTCATTTTCAAGCTACTTGGTTTATACATTCATAATTCCATAAAATCACTAATCGATTTGGAATAAAGAAAACGGTTTGTTAACTAATAATGCTCTCATGGATATGACCTCTCAGAAACTGCAACAAGTCAACATTCGAAATATCTACAAGAAGAAACGAAGGATATTAGCCAGATTTACAGGAATTCAAAATGTACCGCGAATCATCATAACAACTGGGCTCTTAAAGTCGATAATTCAAGCTTGAAAAGATCTAATGATTTTCGCCCAAGAGAGATCCTCCCGTACCAAAATCTAAAGAAGATTGGATTCGTTTCGTGATCGAATACAAAATATTATCATGCTTTGAGAGTAGTGAGAAGATCAATGAATAGAATGTGGCCTCAACCTGGAAGCTGAGTGGTTGGACTAATATGTACACCCGCCTCGCATGTCCAAAGATTCTATAAGCAAATCTTTCAACAAGGATTCTATTGATTGTAATGAGTCTCTCGCTCAAGGGTTGGTCTCCTCGCCGATCCCACGCATATGTTAAATAACATTCATGTATCATTATCTCGATGTAGAAATTAAGCAAGCCTTGTTTGATATGGATCCATTTAAAGCCCCGACCGCACGGGTCATGGCCGGATTCTTTCAACGCATGGTACATTATAGCGTCTCCCGAATGTGAATGACACTTACTAGAGTTAATTCCCAAAAGTGAAATATCCGAACTATCAAACAATCTCAGATCCATTAGTCTTTGTAATGTATGCTATAAAATTGTGGATTAAAGGTTATGACTACTCCTTGAAATGGTACTTCTGTTAATTAATCGACCTTTCCAAAGTATCTTTGTCCTGTGTCGCCAAATTACGATAGCATCCTAATTTATCGTGAGGTATTACACTGGCGAAGAAAAACAAGGAGCAGCTGGGACTGACGACAATCAAAATTGACTTGAGAAGGCATATGGACGGCCATCATGGGATTTCATTAAGGACACTATTATGGAAGTCAGTCTCAATCAAACTTGGAAAAGAAATCTAATGCATGGTATTAAATCTCTCGCTTATTCATACTATGGGATGGTACTCAATTAGATTGGTTTACTGAGAGAGGTATTGCATTACATGACTCTATTTCCCCCGTACATACGTAATGTGTGTCGAGCTATTGAGTTGTATTATTTGGTGCGGCTATCGTTGATAGATCGAAGGGAATCACTATCACAAAGACGGGCCCCCACGCTTCGATAGGTGTGAATGATACTAGCATTTATAGCATGTTTTCCATGTGTTTATGTAACCTAAATGGTAGATTCACACCTATATTCCTAAAGATTACACTAATACCCCCATTTGCTTATGTTTCACCGAATTAAAAGGAAAATCAAGGAAAGGGCAAAAATCTAAGAAGGAAGAACTCATGTTCAAGCACTAGTTCGTCGAGGCGAGGAGGTTCACCATGTGAAGAAATGGCGAAGCAACAAAGAAGAAGCTCTGTCTGTGGAAGGCGAAGAGGTTCATCGAGGAGAAGGAGGTTTTGATTAGAAGACACCCTCGGGTTCGCATTAGTGAAGCAAACCTTCCGAGGCGAAGGGGAAGATTATCCAGATTGAAGACACTCGCCATTTGCCAAATCAAGAACACTGGGTCGAATAAATAAACCTCGATTTTTATCCTATTTTTTGCCCATTTTTCCAAACCCTATAAATATATGTATTTGAGACTTGATTATGATTCGCTGGTGAGAGAACACCCTCTCCTGTGGTTTCTTTCCGCTCTTCTTGTGCCATTTTATAGTTTTCGATTTTTGTTTCATTTCTACTTGATTTAGGTCGATATCAAGACTAGCTCAATAGAGATTTCGTGAATCGTGTAAATTTTGAGACTCATTTCATCTCATTTGTTTTGTATCTCTAAACTCTACTCTTTTATCAATCTTTCATTATTATGTTTATCTTAAATATGATTTGTCGGGATTTCTCGTTGCAATGAGTGACTAAAGTTTCCACTACGGCTGATCGAAGTCGATACTTGGTTTTATATATGTTTTATGATGATTTTGTGATGTTGTTCTTAGGATTATTATGGTTTTAACTAATTAACCCATACTAAGAGTTAGGTCTTTCGATCCCTCATACTAGCATCCTCGTGACGCTGAATTACGCCCCTAAAATCTAGTCCCTGTCTCTTAGGCATGACTCTGCTAATCGAAATACCACTAACTCTAATCAAAGAAGTTTATGAAATTGGAATGCCTAGTACTAGATAGATTTCATTAGGAGTAGCACTATCTCAAGATATGGAGAATCGCATGACCAAGAGGTGATCGATCCAAGGTAATCTCAGTCCTAATGTATTGACCGAGAGGTGACCAATAGGATTCCCAAAGAAAGTATCGCTTTTATAAAGTATCAGTACTTAATGACCTAGATGGACCGAGCAGAATAGGGAATTGGCGGAGAAACCGAGGGAGTACACAAGAGTGTAAACCTCATAGTCGATTCCTTGACATGCACAAGTGTACATTCACTAATCGCTGGGCTTAATGAACATAAACCATACATGCACAAAGGAAACAATCAACCCTAATATCTTTCCTCGGTTCTTTCTTCGACATTAATCCATTCCCTTGTAAGTGAGTATCGACTATACCCTTTTTTGTTTTTGGCTTATTTTATTCTTATTTTAGATTATAAAACATTCTTTTTCATCATTGAAGTCAGCCAAATAGTGAACGAATTTTAGTAGTCGAGGTACTAATCCTCACTAAAACCACCTTCCCTCGTGGAATCGATATTTGACCTTTTAGTCCATTGTATTACTTTGCGGCCCGTATAAGTTTAAGTGAAATTTTCTAACAATCTTTCATCTATTCTTTCCTGATGATCTGGTCTCTATTTGCCGAGGCCTCAATGTACTAGCTTCGAGTCATATTAGATTGTATGAATAGATTCTATGGATGCTCTAGACAACGAGTTAATTTCCAAAAATCTCAAATCTTCTTTTCAACTAATGTAGAAAACCAATTAGATGACAAATTGTCTACCTTTTCTGGTATCCCGCACTCAAACAACCTTGGTCGATATCATGCTCGCCTATACATGGCCGAGTTCATACCGAAGGATTTCAAAATATCATAGATCGAGTGACTTCAAGACTTGATGGTCGGAAAATGAAATACCTTTCACTAAGTACCGTCATAGATATCGCATAGTCGGGCCTTGCAATCTATTCCACTTTATCCAATGCAATCTATGCTTATTCCAAAGGGTGTTTCGCTTCTAAAATCGAGAAAACCATTAGATATTTTTATGGGGAGGACGTGGATTATCATAGAAGATTAATCTTGTTAAGGAAACTGCTAGAAGAACAAATCAAGGAGATCTTAGGGTTACATAAAATGCATGAAATAAATTTAGCCTTTATCAAACTAGGCTTGAGAATAATACAGATAAAGATAAATTTATGGTTGAAGGTGCTATGGAAAATATATGAAGAACAAGGCACAAATTTTGAACATGTGCAACCAAACACGGTCATCTAATGCTCGTAAGGCATAGTGAAGGCAAATTCCCTTTCTCACAAGGATTTGGGGTATTCATGGTCTGAATGGCCAGAGTACATCCTTTTGGTTTGATAATTGATGGCTGATGAGCCTCTTTCAAAGTCTAACACGAGATTACCCCGAATTATATAGCCGAGAGATTATAAAGGATTTAGTATTCATGTCCGAATGGGCAGTACATCCTTTCTTTTTGGTTTGATAATTCGATGCATGATGAGCCTCTCTTCAAAAGTCTAACACTGGTGACATTACTCTCCCGAATTATATAAATTGAAAGTACGTGATTACCGGATACCAAGTCAAGGGTGGGATTGACCAATTGGTGGGTTCTTTCGCCTCCCGTGTCAAAAATAAGTCAAGTGCTTTCTATTTTATAAAAATATTCCTCCATGGCATGAAATATGTTGAAGAAGGAAATATTAGGAATGTTTTCAATCACTTACATATGACATCATTTCGCCACATTCGTGAGAGTTTCTAAGAACATTCGACCTGATATGGAAGCTCAAGTACCGAATCGAATATGCATATTTTTATGGCTTGTAAACCATGGGAGAATTATAATTTATGTGTAAATCTCGAGAGAGCGAGGCGGGGGTTCATCGTCACGCCCCTTTCCCATCTAACTTATGATGCCCCAAATACGGGCTGCCCGATACCACTAACTTGTCACGCCTATTACTCCTAACTCGTGACACCCCCCAAATACCTGGGTGCTCGAATACCACTTAACTCAGAACTATCTTTACTTTTATCATACTATTAATTTGTTCATTCATGTATCAAGTAACATTTAACTTAAAATATATTATGTAAAGAATGATTACAAAATATATTCAAACTCCATAAATGGGAGTGTGTTCAACACATATTACAAATTTTTACATTGCTTACAAAAGCAAAACATATACAAAAATAAAATCAAAGGTCTTTAAAGTGGGCACCCAAGAAGGTGTCGGGGCCTTGGTTCCTAATGTACTGTCCAAGCCTAGTTCCTACTTCTCATACCTACACCTGGATGAAACACTGCATTCAATCTTATAGCTAAATGGAAATAATACATGCTGATCTAATTTAATAAGGGTCATAAAACTTTAGACAACTGCATATAACTGTAACACTCATTTACATATACAATATGCTTATTCATGTTTCAGAATATTAGCTATTTTATAGATGTTGTCTAAGATCACTTAAAATTTTATCAGCTCGTCGCATCGATCATAATATCTTTATTATGATGGCTCAGATTTATTACACCAGAGTACAGACACATATAAAGAATGGCGATGTCTCGGCGTCTCATTGTATATTCACACGATCTGTTCAGATCACAGCACCCAGAGTGGCATTAGAATCATAGGCTCAGAAGGAGAATCAACATAGATAATGGAATCCAGAACCCGAGAGGTATATCATTTATGATTTGATTATTTATCATCTGCAGAAACGAGATACTATATCACGACAGACAATGATCCAACTGCTATACCCACGTGAATCCAATATACAACCGATCAAGAATGTTGTAGTCTTTTCTCCCTAATAGGCATGCTCATCTATCCCTACTAAGTGTCTCTGCTTGCATACAATCATTTTCTTTTATTTCATTTACAATATATATCCCATATCCTCGAATAACTATTGTTATCCGATAATCATGTGCAATATTTTCTTATCATTTCCGCATGCATCTTTATTCTTTTTTTATTTAGACATTTATACGTTTTTCTATATGTCTTCATTACACATTTATCTTTTCATCCCTTAACCAAGGAATAACACTACATTTAACACATTAGAAAATGAGGGCAAGAAACAATGTTTTACCAACTAATGTTCGCTACTTCGACTCAAGAGGAATAAATATAACATTTTTTTTATAATTTTTTTACTTGTACGAACCCTTTCATTCACTTATTAGGATCCTCATTAGTCCAATGGAAGATTTTTAAAATTAACGAAATAGATGAATCAAACAGACTAGCGTGTATGCTCAGCGAAAGACTACTACGCCAAAGTGACCATCGCATATTTGGTGCGACCAAAAGGCGTAAATTCGGGCCTGGTTTGCTCTAGGCGAAATGACCTCGGTCCTAAGCGGGAGGTAAATGAAAGCAAAATGTAGAAATGGACCAATTTTGGCCATTTTCAACATAAATCTTTTAACCAAATCCAATCATTTTGAAACAAAACTACAAAACTAACTTAAACCCAACCAAAATACACATAAAGTTCCAAACCATTCCATAACCTTTTTCCATACTAGTATTCCATACATAATCCAAACATATGTAGATTCCATACCTTTGCTTTTCCTTCTATTTTTCTTCTTCCTTCTTCCTTCTTTTTCTTCTCTTCTTCTCTCTTTCTCTTCTTCTCTTTCTCTCAACCGATTCGTTTATCCCAAAGCCAAAATGAGATATTTCTTGCAAGGCCATGTTCGGGCCTTGTCTTTTATTTTGCTTTAATTTTTCCCTTGCATTTAAGTCCTTCATTTTCGCTTTAATTGCAATTAAACTTATTCCTATTTCCACTTTAGCATATAATTGATAAGACCAAATTCTATATACAAATTTTAAAACACCATCATCAAAGGATTATTATCTAATCCCAGGCAATAGCGCCAAAAACTTATTAAGACCATATGTTGTATGCTCATAAGAAGAATTGTTTTGTCACTGAACTCATTTAAAGATTTAGTTAGGTCTTAAAAATCGCAAGTACATATGTCGTACAAGTAATAAATTGGATCTATGAGTCAGTATATCGTTCCCACAGAGATTGAAAAGAATTTAAATTTCAACTACCCCAACTACTAAGTTCTACACTATGAATGTCTAATTTAGAGAAAATTTAGTAACCTAATAAAATTTTAATAACCTGAATCCTACATTTAAAATAAAGGAAAGAAAATAAATCCTAAATAATAACATTAGGATCAACCAGACATTAAGTGAAGTGTATTATCGGATTTCTCACTGTCGTGGACATTGCCACCCTCGTGACTACAATCTCATTCTATTTCAGGTTGGAATCTCGAATTTGTTAAGAGGCAAGGTAGTATAGTTTGATTCCTCCTCTAACCATACTTTTCACTGCAGTAGAGATTCATGTCTATTCTGAAATATGATTTTAATCAATTACTAGAATTAGAATTTCTCTCGTAAGATCCGGGGTATTTTTCTTTCCAATACTTCATACCCATTTCTTATGACTGTGCATTTCTTGCTTCCCAAGACAAGGCAATTGCTAGATTCCTACAAAATGAATGATGTCTCATTCTTAAGATCTGAAAGAGTTTTCTCTTTCCTTGATTAGATCTCATGCTAACACGGATCAAGATCGCTCTTCCGCACTACAGATATCAATTGATTAAATTTATATATCACCTGCCATTCTAAACGATGAGCAATCGAGGATTTATCAAAGTAACCTTTCGAGCTCATTAGTTCTTCAATATTAGTCTAACATACCTCCAAATCGACCCAGTTCTCAGAATCATCTCCGTCACTCGAGGGCCTCCTGAAATCGGGTTTATAATACCCTTTCATGGGTATAAGCTTACTAAAATTGGGAACAATCAATTTCAAAACAACACCATTCAAATAAATTCAACATTCAACTCAGAAATTTTTCTCATCAGGCAAAAAAGACCATAATCCACATCATATCTTTCCCAGCGGAAGTCAAGGCTTCGGTAAACCGGATTACGTATCACACTAACATCGATCAGAAAATTTCACCGCACTACAATCAACTAAAGAAATGATTTTGATTTTGTTTGGAGTTCATCAATTCAAATAAAGAACGTAAAGGAATTTCAAAGATTCAATTTAATCTCAAAACTTCTAAACAATTTATTGTTTCAGATCTAGTAAACTAATCAAAAATCCTACGCTAAATCAAAAGAGTCCTCAGCTCCCCAAGTACTCTGGTTCGTTCAATGCTAATTGAGTATCTCGCTTTCTATAGTCGTTCCTATTTATAGAGCCCTAAAAGTTTGGGCCCTAACTTCAATGCTTTTTTATGAATCCCTAAATTTTAGGCCCAAATTGTCTTCTCACCGTGATGTGAGTTTTCTAATTTTGTTGCGTGTTTCACAGAAGAGAAGCGCCTTATGCTCTAACATGTTTCGTGTTCTTCCTGATTTCAATCGCGACATTGTTTTCGGGTCGTGACAATGATGTTAAGTCGCTTCTTTCAAATCGGGTGTCGCAGAACTAAGCTTTTCTCGTCGCGATTTAGTTTTGTTTCTCGTTTTTATTGCAACATTGTTACAGATATCATTTATCTCATTACACCCAAAAGTCTGTCGCGAAAAAGTTTTGCCACCACTTAGCCTGTTTCCTTGTTGCAACTTCATTTTTGCTAAAGATTTTAAGCATAAGAAAGGTGAAGACTATAACACTTTTGCTCCTATGGCAAGGATTTTCCTCAATTAGGGTGTTAATTGTTTTAGCATCAATTCATAACTTAGTGATACACCATATGGATGTTAAGATCACCTTTTTGAATGGGGAACTAGAAGAGGAAATTTATATGGATAAACCTAAAAGGTGTATGGTTCCAAAAGATAACCAAAAATTCTCAGAGGCTAGTTAAATCTCTTTACGGGTTAAAATAAGCACCCAAACAAAGGGCACATCAAATTTGATCATGTGTTGAATACATCTAATGGATCTCCATTAATGATGCTGATAAATGATTTAAGGAAGTTAAGAATAACCATGAGTTATCATTTGTATATATATTGATGATATGCTTATATTCGTCTAAACTTATAAGTTGTCATTGAGATCAAGAACTTCCTAAGATCTAAATTTGATATGAAAGATCTAGGAGAAGCAAAGGTGATTCATGAATTAAAATATCAAGAACGCTAATGGACTTAACCTTTTCAAAGAACAAGTATTGAGAAGATTTTATGAGGTTTGAAACACTTTGATTGTAAACCAAACCCATTCATAAATACTCAAATCAACAAAGTAAAGTGTTATATGTAGACCTTCCGACATTAAAAACACGAATATAAATTATAATACAAGCCTCAACATCATTTCATGTTAGGCTCTAGGGGTTTTGTGACCATTTTGATGGATTTTTCAGAAGGACAAAGATCAGTTGTATAGAATTCCAGTTCCCACTCACTCGTTAGGCCCTTCCAGCCATTGTTTTGTCTCGCTAATTCATATCTTTAATATAAGTCTATCCACTTTATGGGCCGTTAGTTAGTCAACTTTGGCATTGAAGGCCGGCTAGATCATTAATTAATTTACGATTTGGTTATTCAAGGGCTTAACAAAGGCCTTAATTTCATGTGCATAATTGTCATTGGTCAGTTAATTATTTCGCCAATAATGCATGTTTGATCCATTTTTGTTCGGGGTTGTTAGAATGACCCTGCCTGCTCCTAACTCCTTTGCCAAATCCATACGCATTGGTTATTCCTTGCCTATCTCTTCATTTCAAAGGGAAAAGAGAGGGAGATATTATTAGTCTCTTTCTCACAAGAAAACGAAGGAACACAAAATAATAGACTAGAAAGTTCATATTACGCATATCAGTTTTTACCCGTAAAAATAAAGCAAGTAAAATACTGTGCCTAATATAATATAGGACCAATTTTTGAATAGGTTTCGGAAATATATAAAGATATATCTAGGAATCGCAAATGCTACAACTGACGCTTAAGCCCGTGACCTTCCAAATTTTAAAACACAAAATATAGAAATGCATGCAATGGGTAACCTAAAACATAGAACTTGTATATCAAGCTCAGAGCTCTGCTTGTTTATTTGTTAACTCAGAGGAGGCTTTTATAAAGCCATTACAAAACAGGAATGATAACAAATGCATCCACAATTCACTCCATCTATACCGTGTGGCTGGTGATTAAGGAAGGATAAATCAAAGACTAAAGTGCACCCTACAAGGGCTTATTTCAATAGAAAGTAAAAACAAGTAAACATGCAAATTAGCTATTATTAAGTACCAAAACCACTCAGAACACACGGAAGGTTTCAGGACATAAATCAATGTCTCCAAGAATCAAGGTCACCACTCTGAAGGGTCATCAAGATATATATCATCATCATCATTCATAAGGAGTTCTTGCGAACAAATTCTGTGTAGGCTTTCATCGCGAGGGCTCGAAATGGGCCGGGCCCCGGGGCAAGATACTACAATACCGAGGAGTGTCCGAAAGGTGGATCATGAACTTAAATCAAATACATGGTAATTGAAGTCATCGTGAACCCGAGAAGGAATAGTACTAATAGTGGGAGAGCATGAGAAGGGATTGTTGAATTGAAATCGTTTCCATCAGCTCACAAATGGCCCACAAATCGTCTGAGAGGGTTCTTCAACTGATGGAACCAACATCCATGGGATAGTTATTCCAACTCAAATCGAAATGGAGCCTATAATCGGGACACCGCCATCAACTGGACCAACCGTCATCCATAAGTGAGATTATCAAACCTCGTTTAGGTCCTTTCAGAATGAAGAGAAAGAGGGAGTCCATTTGTGGAGCCGAGGTGTATTATTGTAATCAAACCCTTCCAACATAAGAGCTTTGATGATAATTCACTCGTAGATGACGGGAAACCTAGAGGGACTATTAATCTAACAGACCACCTGGGTGTGGAAACCAGAACCCACTATTAACTAAGCAGGGTGTGTTTGGAGTGCCAAGAATATCTAAGCTCATTCTTTCTTCAAATATTGTACAAAGGTCTCGATCTCATCGCGTCGATGAGAAAATGGTCAGCAGCCATATGCGACCACCTGAAAGAGCAAGAAAATCTCTTCAAACCATGTATAATCGAAAAAGAGAAGAACAAAATGAGCTAGCTAGCTAGAAGATTCTCAATTACTTGTGGCCATAATAAGGTTGGCGTTTGAGAATTTTGTTGTCTTCGTCCTAGAAAATTCTCTTATCCCTGACCTTTTAAGATGTTCTCCCCACCGTAACCAACTCTCCAATACCGTGTCACGAAGAAACAAACAGGAGCCAATATTTAGTTTCAAATAAGAACAATGAATTAGGCTATATCTCAATGGTACAAGTACTGGCGGGATTTTCCCGTGGGAATGGGGATAGCCTTCTCCTGCTTGAGCCCTTCGATGTAAAGAGAAAAATTTTAAAAACAAACTAATAGTTCAGAAGCCCTAGCTATATCCGCCCTAGGAAGAAATAGCTGTAGACAAATTAAGGAGGCTGGGGGAATGAATTTCATCCTAGCTTTCATTCATTCTCGGGACATCAGACTACAAAGAAGCGTATATACAAAGATCTCGAGTTACAGCCAATTAACAACTAGCTAACTAACAACACGTTCAAAGCAACAGAAAAACAACCCCGACAAAATTAACTAACTCGAAAGTAATCGTGAATACAACCCGTCTGCCCGCACGCTGACTTCTTGCCAAATTCCACCTCTTCTTATCATGTTCCTTTATACCTTCCATATACCTTACGAGTTTCCTCGATCTTCTGCATTACTCCATCGAATTCTCTTCGCACTAATTTTTAGATGCCCAAGTAGTGATGATTTTGCCATCCTCAATACCCGCAAAGAAAGAAGAAAACCGTATAAGTTTTCCATGAAATGTACTTGATATATAGCTCAGAGTAACTTAAGAAAACTTACTTTAAAATGCAGTAGGCGGAGGATACTACACCGAGACAAAATGCAAAGAAACTCCGTCTGGGCATAATGAGAGGGAGATTAATGCTCAAGAAGAAAAGAAAGACGGGACTGAAGAAGAGTAGCTTTTTGTTTCTAATGCAGAGAGCGAGGGGAATGCCGGAGAAAGAGGTGGCACAATGAGGGAAGAAGCCAAGGTTGGGAAGATATATATAGAGAGAGGAGTTATTTTTTATTTTATCAGAATGTAAACTTACCGCTACTAAGAGATTATGTATAACAAATAGCTTTCTAAGGTGGGTGCATGAAGTAAATTTACTCTCTCTATGTCTTTTCCTAGTTCATAACCGCATAGATCGATCATTTTGGAACACTTTAAGGAAATGACATTAATATCTTTTATATATATATATTGATTCATTGATCGATGAATAGACTTAGTGGTACAGCGAACTCCAAATTAAAAATACAAATTTTCAAAGACAACATTTTTTAATATACCAAAAACAACATTTTGGTGTTTTCTATTCAAGAAAATACTGGAAAAGCTTAGAAGCTTACCTATTCTTCATGTTTTCCTTTATTTTTCTGTTTTCGAGAACATAAAAACATTTTCAAACCATAAACCAAACATACCTCATTCTATTTTTCTCCTTTTCCTAGTTCACAAACCATATAGGATCAATCAGTTCTGAAATATTTCATGAAAATGGCATTAATATTTTTAGTATATAATTGATCATTGGGGAGGGATGAAGTGAATTTACTCTCTTTCTCTCATTTTTCCTACTACAAAACCATATAGGATCGATCGTAGCTTTGAACATTTCATGAAATGAGACAATATTTTTTTTTACATATTGGATCAGTTCGGGAAGGGATGAAGTGAATTTGCTCTCTTTTCCCTAGTCTATACATCATAGATCGAAGGCTGAACATTTCATGAAATGGCCTTAATATATACACACACAGTATATATCTTATGTTGACGCTTTTTTTTTTTTCAAGATTTATTTTGATCACTGGGAGGATGAAGTGAACTTAAACTCTCTCTTTTCCTAACTCACAAACAATATAGATCGATCGCTTAAGCATTTCATGAAATGGCATTAATATTTTATATATATATATTGATCTATTGGTTTGGGGATGAAGTGAATTTACTCTCTTTTCCTATTTCAAAAACATATAGGATGGATCAGCTGAACATTTAAGAAATGGCATTATTTTTTATATATCATCAGTTTGGGAGGGGATGAAATGAATTTACTCTCTTTTTTCCTATTTCAAAAACATATAGGATCGACGCTTGAAACATTTCCACATGAAATGACATTAATATTTTTTTATATATTAATCAGTTTGGGAGGGGATGAAGTGAATTTACTCTATGTTTTCCTAGTTCACAAACATATAAGATCGATCAGTTTTGAACATTTTATGTAATGACATTAATATTTTTTTCATATTGATCAACTTTTTTTTTTTTTAAGATTTATATTGATCACTGGGAGGACATGCATGAAGTGAATTTACACTCTTCAGTTCACAAACCATATAGATCGATCGCTTAATATTTCATGAAAGATATCACACCTCGAAAGATATCATATTTTATATTATTAGCATCCTAAATGTCTCTGATTGCCTTAATATGACGCTGCTCGACACTAAAAAGCCTGAGAAGAATATTATCAAGACATTTTGCTCGTTTAAGAACGCTCACGCGAAACTATACTACTTTCCATTACAAAACACAAATTTTTTTTTTTTACTCAATATAAGCACGTTCACACCTTGTTTTACTAAAATTACCTACATAGAATAAAAAGTTGAATATATAATCTAAGATATATATACAAATTTATTTTTATCTCAATGCCATGTAGCTTAAATTCTTTTTATTGTAAGAAGTAGAGAGTGACTCATAATTGAAATACTAATTAACCTAATCAAAGAAGTCTAGGAATTGGAACAAGCCGAAAATTAGATGGATTTCATTGGGGGAGTGAAGACCATCTCAAAGATTATGTGTGACACCGATGGACCGAGAGGTGATTGATCCAAGTGTAATCCGGGTAGTCCAATTGTATGGACAGAGAGGTGACGAATAGGATTCCCAAAGAAAGCATTTCCTTATAAAAGTATCATACTTAATGACCTAGATGGACTAAAGGAGAATAGTGGAGTCACGTGAGAAACCGAGGGGAGACACGGAGGTAAACCCCATATTTGATTCGTTGACATGCACAAGTGTACGTTCACTCAATCAGTGCTTGATGAACATAAACCATAAATGCATCAACGGAAACAATCAACCCTAATATCTTTCCTTGAGTTCTTTCTTCGACATTAATCCATTCCTTGTAAATGAGTATTAATCATACCCTATTTTGTTTTGCTTATTTTTCTATTTTAGATTAGAAAAGATTCTCTTTTCCTACTCATCGAGTCGCCTAAATAGTGAACAACTTTAGTAGTCGGGGTACTCCAATCCCCTCGCTAAACCACCTTCCTATGGATTCGATATTTGACTTTAGTCCATCAGACATTTCAGCAACCTATACGCTATGGAAAATTGCACACTCTCTCATCTATTCTATGATGATCTGCCCTATTTTCCGAGGCCTCAATGCACCAAAGCCTTTGAGTCATATTAGATTGTATGAATAGATTTTGTGGATGCTCTAGACAATGAGTTAATTTCCAAAATCTTAAATCTCTTTCAACTAATGTAGAAAAACCAATCATGGAGAAATTGTCCTTTCTCGTATCTCGCACTCATAACCTTGGTCGATACTGGGCCTGCCTATACATGGTCGAGTTCATACCGATGATTTCAAAAATATCATAGGATCGAAAGGGACTTCCACGGCTTACTGGCTGGAATATGAAATACCTTCACTTGCGTGTCATCACATATTGGCACGGCCGGGCCTGCACCCATTCTGACTTTTATCCAATGCAATCTATGCTTATTCCAAAGGGTGTTTGCTTCTAAAATCGAGAAACTATTAGATATTTTTTTACGGGAGGATGATTATCATAGAAGCATTAATCTTATAAGGAGAAATGGTTGTAAAGAACAAATCGGAAGGAGATTTGGGTTTATATAAATGTAATAGAAATAAATTTAGCCTTTTTGACTAAACTAGGTTAGAGAAGGATGATTACTCGCCTAAATAAGCATATTTTACACGCTTAAATTCGGTTTTGAGCTCTTATAGTAATCAACCTATTTTTAGCCCAACTGGCATATTAAGGACTTAGCATTACTACTAATCATTTTGTGTCAAGTCTTGTTTGTTTTCACTGTGCTCTAGCCTAAATTTAGGGAATCTAGCCTCGCGAACGGCAAATAAAGCCGGGTAAGATCATCGTATAGAGTCCTGAAGTCAGGCAAGAAACAAAGAGGCAATCATTTTCTGTTGGTTGAAAAAAATTTCGCGAACCCCTATGAAAATTCTCGTTATTTTTCAAAGAATCGAATTTCATGAAAGTTTGCGAAATTTCAACGCTATAAATTTTTGTAACTTTTAAAATTCCAAAGATTAAGTAAATTTTGGCTAGGTTACAAATCCTCTCGTGACGCAAATTTTTCTTGTTTTGTTGACTTTTGTACTTTTGTTTTTTTCCCATTTTGCCACCTTAGATTAGACATTGTAATGGTTATTTGTAATTGTACAAGGGTAAAAGGGCTTCAAATACTAACCTAAGACTTTGTATAGAGGGGATCAATACCTTTGAGATCAAGATTTGAATGAAAGCTTGCTTGAGAAATTTGGTTTTCTCTGGCCTTTCTCCCATTTTCCTTCACTTTCTATGGGCTAAACACTTGTTGAAGATTTCAAGGAATGAGTGGCTAATCTCCTTTCCTTTGAAGTAGAAGTCATCAGGTGAGGGAACCAAGGGTAAGTTGAGGGTTTTTCATGATTTTAAAGCAAGCACTCACTGCCATTAATGGTTTCTCCTTTCCAAACCAGGTTGTAACCCCTTAGACTCACCTAGGATGGTTAGTACTTGGTAAACTTTGATGGTTTGTTGGATACTTAATACTAGATCCAACAATGCCTAGGAGTTATCATTTATTGGATGTCTTTAGGTATGTCGTGAAGTTCATTGGCATTGAGGTCATTAATGGTTAATAATTCTATTTATGAAGAACACTATTAAGGGTTAGTTTTACAAAGGAATGAAGAATCAAGCTGGAGGGTGACTATAGGTCAACCTCCCCAATGAGAGGAATAAACCCTAGAAATCCTCTACTTATCCAAGAACCCAAACCCATGTGACTGATACTTTGTGTGGGCCTTTCTCTTATTTCCTTGCATTTATACTAATTAACTCACTATTTTTATGAACCTAAGAATCCAAAACTGCTTCACCCGTGTGTCTATCACCGTTAGTCGCTCAAACTAAGAAACCCATCCTCGCGGGACGATCCGAACCACTATACTACACACCGCGCACGTAGCGTACGGTTGCACAGTTTTATAAATTTTGTTGATTCGACATCCATTAACTCCTAATTGGGTATTGGCACAAATTAGTACCTTGCTACATGCGACCAAAATGATGCTGCTGTCGGATGGTGCCTTAGTGCGTGAGAAGTTGCTCGAACTTGTGATCTCATCACAAGTGTTGGTGGAATTCTAATCATTTTTGCCTCTTACTTTTATTTCTATAAATAACGTAAGTTGATTTAATTTTTATATTGTCCAAACTCAAATTTAATATTTATTTTTTTTAGCTAACAGTAACATTGCTAGATAGCCTGTGTTTGTTTTGTGTTGTGTTCCTAGCCGCTTTCTTGTTAGACTATATGCAATCCTAGGCTGTGAAGTGAGCCTAAACACTGCAATGATGGTGCCCCACCGAAAACAAAGAGCTAATAGGGGGTTCAAAGGGGATCTCATTGTACTCCTGGATAATTTTTTGCTCATGGATTCAACTCATGATGCATAAGCCACTACTCCGATCTTGCTACTTTAACACACACCAAACCAATGCCTAAGTATCACCGTATAGTGTATACTTTTCCGCAGTAAAGTAGGTCATGCCAATACCGGTACTAACTAAAAAGATTTCTTTCTAATCACTGTAAAACTATTCTCGACATTTTTCTTCCACTCAAACTTTACTCCTTTCCTAAGTATTTTGGGTGAGAGGGGAGAAACTATGAAGTGTAAAAACTTTCACAACCTTCTATAATATCCCGCTAAGCCTAAGAAACTTCCCTACCCTGCTACATTTCGAGGTGCTTTCCAATTTATAAACGGCCCATCTTCTAGAGTCCACTTCATACCCTCAATCGACACATGACCTAGGGAAGGAAACCTCCTCTAGCCAAAAGTCACATTTGCTGAGTTTAGCATATAACTTCTTCCCTTTTAACGTCTCCATGACTATTCTCAGATGCTATTCATGCTCCTAGGCATCCTTAGAATACACCAAGATGTCATGGATAAAAACCACCACAAACTGATCCACATAGGGTCGGAATACCCTATTCATTAAATCCATGAATTTTGTTGGTGCATTAGTTAACCCAAATGGCATTACCAAAAATTCATACATATCGAGTTCTAAATGTGGGCCTTCAAGTATTAATGGTTGTCTTTCACTCTTAGTCGATAATACCTCGATCATGTGTCTATCTTCGAAAAGACACTACTTCCCTTTAACTACTCACAAATATCTTTGATTCTCGGCAATAGTTACCTATTTTTCACTGGCTACCTTATTGATTTCTATAATCAATGGCCATCTGTAGAGTGTCATCTTTCTTTTCACGAAGAAAACAGTGCACCCTGTGGTGACACACTAGGCTCCGGATAAAAACTTTATCCAAAAGCTCTTGTAATTGACTTTAACTCTTTCAATTTCATTGAGCTATTCCCGTATGGTGCCCTAGATAGGGGACTATTCATGGTACAATTTATGGATAAGTCCACCTCCCTCCAAGGGAATGCTTGAAACTCTTAGGGAATACATCCGAAATTCCCTTTACTATCGGAATCTTCCAAATCAACTTAACCCTCTTAGAGCTGGCATTTAAGGCTAAGAATCGCCTTCTCACAAATTTCTCTCTCATGTTCTCCTAGCTTGCATCTCGTGATCATGTCGATATCATACCGATCTAATGCCCCGTGACTATCACCCCAAACTTGTCGTGAGCATCTTAATACTACTATCTTTTGACCATAATCAACGATGGCTCGGTGTTTAGACAACCAATCCATTCCTAGAATCAAGTCAAACTCTCGGAATGGTAAGGTTATCAAATCAGCGAGAAACTCTCTTTCTTATATAACAATGGGGGAATTTCTGTATACGCGATTCACAGTAACACTATGCCCCAATGGACTGGTCACATGCATGTCATATGTTAACTGTTGGTATCCTATAAAATACATGTTCAATGCATACATACAAATGAGTGGATCTAGGATCAATCAATGGATGCATCTCAATATCATAAAGAGAAAATCTACCAGCTATAACCTCAGGAGCATCCTGATCCTCACAAGCCCTTATCGTGACATGCTCGTGTTGGCGCAGATATCGGGGATGATCCACTCGGCCTCAGGATCGTGCCTCGCCCTGTATATATATATGATTAAATTTACTTTTAAAAATATTTTAAATTTAAATAGTAGAATCAAAGAATTTTATTTATTTATATATTTTTACTTTTCATTAAGCATATATTCCAAAATAGATAGTTTTAGATATGGTAATTATATACATTGCACATAAATATTTCAAATTATTTTTAAATAGATGAAGATATTTTTAAAAGAATGAGATATTTTTAAAAGAATGAGATATTCTTACAAGATGAAGATATTTTTTATGATATTAATCTTACAAGAATGAGATATTCTAAAATTTTCTTATATAAATAAGTCAAAACCCGATTTTTTTTCAAAAACATTAATTCAAAACTTATTATCTTATTATATATTTAATAAAATTACTAAGGAAAATAATTAATAATTACTATGATCACCAAATATATCAAGATAAACGATGCATTTTTATGATTTATTTTTTTATTTTTATATAATTTTTCTAAAACTCTTACAATTCCCCTCACTTAATAGTATAAATTGTAAAATATATGTATATATTCACTTGCCTTGCCTCTCTAAGAGTAGAGTAACACTTTCTTTTCCTTTCCATTCCTTTCTCTCTCAGATTGAGCTCAAATCCGATCTTCATTTTTAAACGCATCGGATCGTAAGTTGATGGATTTTTCCTCGTTTAACTGATGGGTGTTCTTTACTTTTTGGTGATTTGACTTTGTTCTCTCGGGGAGAGGGAAGGTCGCTTCGATTTCTTCTTGGCACACAAAACCCTAACTCTAACCCTAACCGAGAAAGACAGATGCGAGACGTTTTGTGCATCTTCTCCTCGATCGTATTCGTGGTGGATAAGTGGAGTATATCATGAGGGATGAAGATTGGCGAAGGAAGGACGCCACTAAAACTACGGAAGCTTAACTATCGATTTTGGAAGAGCAAAGCTGCCGCTCGATGGGTTTTTGCTAAGCTGAGAAATTTTCTGAGCATGTTCATGTAATTACCCAGTTGAGAGTAAGAGTGAGAGGGATGAAACTGGCTGAACCCCTTTGCTGAATCACTTGAGCGGCATATGCTGAGGAAGTCGCATCGCGCCTACAATGATTCAATGATTTATATATCTGAGTCACTCGACTGACACGATGAATCCAAAAAGCTCGATCCAATGGTTGAGGTAATCGGGGACAATATATGTTCTTCCCGCTGAGATATTGTTGTCCTACCCATGTTTGAAGTTTACAACCCCATTAATGACAATGGTTTAATCCCGCCACAACCCCTGCCTCTCTTCCGCTTGCCATGGAAGCTTCAAAGGGTATTCCGCTTTGAGGGTAGTTCACATACCGCAAGTTCACTAATTGTTATTGCCGCTTCGACACTGGCCACCGAGGAAATGGGAGTATCCAATTCAAGATATAACAACACGCGGAACAGATTTGTATGTTCGAGACTCCGACGTCCGAAACAAGGATATTTACATCACATGGTGGAGATGTTGATGATTTCTAGCTATGGATGAGAAGGCTCGGGTCTAACGGGGAGGATGGCTCTTCTATAATAAGTTTTAAGCTTTATGATATTTACTCCTCATCTCCCGTAGATTTATAAGTACGAGTAGGATAAAGTCGGCCGATAAGCGATGATGGGATTATATGTGTGGGATACCGGGATATGGCGACTATGGCGTTGAGGAAGATTGCTATTACCCCATAGCTACGCTCTTCAAATCATTGTTTTTCAAGTAAAAACCAAGAATCGTACTATGGTAGTACCCGAACTCTATCAATTAAATATTTGAGGGGCGCCGTTTATGAATTCAAAGATGAACTACAACTATATTTTGTAGTCGAAAGTCAATGTGGTGAGTGTCCTGATTACTTTTAATCTCTCAGAACTAAACCTGTTGTCGCCTTTTACCTTTTTTCTCATCTCGCTTTAACCAAGTATCGATCCTTTCATCTCGAATTCTAATACACTAAAGGGAGATTATCTTACAAACAATACGTACCTGGAAGTATTTCGTAATGCTCTGTATATCTTTTGTCTTAACTTTGTGCTTATCTCAGAATTAATCGAGGGTATATACTTTCTTAGATATCAGTTAACTTTATTTATTTATTTTTTTTTTTTTTTTTTTTTTAGAGCCACATCTTATTTGTGTCCTCTCTCTTTCTCAAAGGGAGGAGCAAGGAGGATTAGAGAATAAGAGGAAGAAGAAGAAGAACAAGAAGCATCAAGAAGAAGAAGAAGAAGAAGAACAACAACAACAAGAAGGAGGCTGAGAAGGATAGGCGCCACATTCAATAACTGGGTCTGAATCAGCGTGTTTTATTATCTTTGTATTTCATTTTTTTTTTATAAGTATTATCTGTATTTCATGACCGATTATATTCAACTCCATCATTTGGTTATAGTGGAATAACAAGCTATTGTCTCATGTGATGATTTTCTTGTTTCTTTATATATAGCGCCACACACTCCAAGATAATCCGGGGGGGTAGAATTTTGAATAAGTGCTTCACAAACATATCATATGGTATTGTTTTGTGATCCTCTATATAAAGAACTTGAAAGAAAGAAAGATCATGGACTTTGAAAGGTGTGGTTACATTACTAAGTCTAAATACAAGGCATTGTTGATAAATGGGCACACTGAGCGGGCTTCAACATATGCTCTCAAAATATGAACAGAGATTTATTGATTAATCTCTCGTTGGTCAGGCCTAATCATTTCGCTTGCTGCTCAGCCATGTTGCAGTAAACACAAAAGAGCTTTTTTTTTTGGGTATATGGTATTTGGAAGATCAATGATCTTTAGAGAACAGAATATTCATGTTTCCTTATCTAAGGGGACTTAACCGCCATCTTTAATTCCGCCTAATCCATACTTCTTTTATTTTCTTTCCCCTGTACCCAAATCTTCTAACCGACCGGTTTATGACTTCCTAAGTTCCTCTTTTAAGAGTTTGTCAACCAAAGCTAAAATTAAGAAAGGATAATACTTTCCTTTCTTTTTTCCGCTTGTCTCAATTGACCTTTCTCGACGCAGATGCTACTCTCTTCAAATACTAAAGTCGAAAATGCATGAACCAAACAAGAATAATATTACATGATCACTCGAAATCCCTTAAGAAGCAGGTTTGGCTATGTTTGCTGCAATCTTAGCGGCATAGGCTTGTTTTTCTCTTTATCTATTCGTCTCTGTATGGAGAAAAGAAAATGAAAAGTCAGAAAAGAGCAGAGATAATTTATATATAAGAAAACATGATACTTATGGGTCCATAACAGATTCATAGAATAGATCATAGGAAATGGATAATTTAACACTAATAAGAGAGATACTTCATGTGTTTCAACCCAAGGGAGTTGCTTGGTGTTGATGAATTCCCGACCCAATAGAGCAAGGGAGTGAATTGAGTTCATCAAGGAAATTCGCTTCGTTGTCGCAGTGGTTAAAATGTCACATGTGACATGCTCAACCAGAATCACCTGGCTGGTCATGAATGATAGAACAATCCCACTTACTATCTCCGGTTTACTACTTCATAGGTTCTATGTTTCACTCTTAGAAAGAAAATTTGAAATTTTCAAGTAGCGGGTGCCGCTTTTAATTTATGGTGAACTCAAAGAAAACAGAGGGCAAATGACTCGCGATCCTCTTTCTACATCTATATTCTCTTATTTTCTACATCTACAATTCTCTTTGCATTTTAAGAAAAAAAGTATCTTTTTGCATTTTAAGTGCTATTCATGCGAAATAAGTTTTGATTTATCCCTTTTATCGACAATAAATATATTTTTGCATTTTAAGAAAAAATGGAAACCAAATATATTTTTTATGTTTTCCTTATCATCCTTGTTTTGAAAAGAAAACAGTTTTAAAACTCCAGAAAACACATAATATGTTTTGAAAAAAAACAATTTTCAAAAGAGTTACTTAAACCAACGGTATCTCTAGATTCAAGAGATATATATGATTTCAACAAGTCAAATGGCTGGTGTTAGGTGAAATTATGAGTTTTTGTATGTATTTAGTTTTTTTTTAATTACTAAAATAGTTTGAAAATAAAAATAATGTTTAAACTAGTATATAGAAGAGAAATGGCAATTTCATAGTCATTAGCTATGGCATTAACATAAAAAATTCTAAAACATTTGTAACATGAGTCAATAACTAAAGTGTTGACTTATTTTTAAAGTTAATATACGTAGCAATGACTACAACATTAGCAAAAAATTTCATTGTCCACGATTCATTATTTGCTGATATTCTGGATTCACGCACTAGTTTAAGTGCATTATTTCATTTAAAACTATTTTAATAATTTTTTTAATAAAAAACTAAATTCCTCCAAGCTCAAATTATGACTCCAAATTAGGAAGATTGTGTCCTTGTTTATATTTGAAATCAATTATTACATCAGAAATTGTCATTTTTCTTTAAAAGAAATATATTTTTTAATTCTGACAAGCAGTATATATATTGAAACATATAATAAAAATCGATAAAAATCATAAAATATGAAATATCATCCAAGTTAATAACATAATGAATTTGATCTAATCCTACACATTTGATAGTTAGCCTACATATTTGATATTATATTATGACTAGAATCTCACTATGACTTGATTCTACGTAATATTGAAGGCAATTGATTTGTTCTTATCTCCGATCGGACCTGCTTTGCTCAGTCACGAGATTGCTATAAATAAATAAAGCGATATACGAAACTACTGACAACCACATGTCGCATAAAGAAGAGCGATAAAATCAGAAAAAAACAAATAAAAAACCTAGATATGTGTAAAATAATCATTTTATTGAAGAAAATGATGCAAATGTGTGCAAAGGGGTTTTTTATTTATTAAACTATGATTATCGTGAAAGGATATTTTTTGTATTAGAAAATAGTTTTGAGATTAAATGTTTTGAAAATAAATACAATTTTAATACCCAATTAAGGGGTTTTTTAATAGTCAAATAAGAAATAGGAAATAAATAAAAATGCTAATAAAACTCTATATTTATTATTTAATAATTTAAATTCTTAAATTAACTAATGAAAAACTTATTTTGTATTTCTTATATCAAGCAATAATAAAATTAAGTTAAAAAATATTTTAAACCATCGATCAAATTGACATATATATTTTATAAATTATAATTAGTAAGAAAGAACATTAAAACATATATTTTTAACGATTAAACATTTTAGTTACAATGTAATAAATTGTTTTCATTGAAACTCGAATCCAAGACCCTCGTCTCTCGATGCCTACTTTTTGAAATATTTAGGCACTCTAACACGAGCTACTATAATAGTTGAAATTGTGGAATAACCAGCCTCCTCAAATAACATCAACATTTTAGTTAATATTTTTAAAATATTTAAATATTCTTAATTTTCATTAAATTTTAATTAAGCTAACTTTTATTAATCTAGATGTGACAAAAGCGGTGTGCTCTAAGAGAAGACCAAGATCTTGGAACAAAGCAAGAAAAGTCCAAGGTTGATGACAATGGAATGTTGGTGGAATCGATGGAGGAGGGCGTGAGTTCTTCTGACTCGAGGAGTAGCAAATCATCAAAGAACATTGGGGGGGCTCTTGACCCAGTTAAGTTTTAAAGATATTCTTCATAGCGTAAGGCATTCACGAGGATGATGGTGATCCCCTTGATGAAGATTTTGTCTCAGATGTGATGACTTTTCCAATGGAGAGAATGAGGTCAATTGCCCTTTTATTTGTTGCCGACGAAAAACTAGGTTGCGAGACCTTAGCGTCAAACTCGTCCTCAAAATCACTTAGGGTGTACGGTTGGATCTCTTTGTCTAATCAAAGACTCATTGCTCTTTGGCATCAAAAATCCCAAATGGAATTGGTGGTCATCGATGTGTATTATTTGTAGGAAGTTTCCTTTTGTCCTTGATTACTCTTCTTAAAATATGAGGGGCCATGGATGGTGCTTGACCATATGGGTGCTTGACCATTATGAGGGGCAATGAATTAGAAAGCAAGCAAATGGTTTTGAGTTAAACCATTTTTTTTTAAAAGAAAGCATTGGTTTTAAATTGTAAAACCATAATTAACTTAAACAAACAGAAACAAGCAAATGGTTTGAAAAAAGTTAAACCATTTTTGGTAATGACAAATGGTTTTAAATTGTAAAACCATTTTACAAAGAAAACAATGACAAGCAAGCAAAGAAAGTTTGTGAAAACAGAGCCTTTAGTTTGAAGCAAACAAGCCGGTCGAGAGGTATCGAAATACGTGCCGCGGTGGTGTTAGGATTTCATACATGCATTTGTGGGAAGACTGCGATTCGGCAAACTTAGGACATACATCATGCATTTTAAGGCGTGGCACGTCGGGGTATATAGGTTGTGAGCTCTAGCAAGTATGTTGATGGCGACACGAGTTCAATTCCACCATTCTCATCGGAGAAAAAAGGTGGCGGACAGGGTCCTTCCCAGACGCAGTTGAGCCACAGGTTCAGAGTGTTCACTAGGGTGCATGATAAGCGAAAATAGGCCTCATTTGGTTGATGTTTTTGTGGCATGATATGCTGTTTTGAAAAATCAACCATTGGGTTCCGTCGCGAGGCTTAGGAGTTTAAAAACACTCAGCGGTTCAGACTGGCTCGGGTGAGATTTCAAAGCGTCGGTTGACCAAGCTCAGGTAAGGATTTATTTCAAAGCATGCGGTTGAGCCCCAGGCTCCCGTTTTTATGAAAAAGTTTTGAAACTTTTAAAGCAAGGATTTGTGAAGGTTTTAAGGAACTTTTCCAAGCATGATAAAACAAGCAAGCAAAGAAAAAGTTATGAAGTTTTATAAACTTCTAAGCATTAAGAAATATAAAGAGTTTTACAAGCTTTTAAGAAAAGCAAAATAAAGCAAGCAAGTACAAAAACAAGCGAAGCAAAGAAAGAAAAGTTTTGAAAACTTTTAAAAGCGCCAGCGAAAAGAAAAGCGGAAAATAATTGTAAAGAGAGTTTTACATTTTTTGAATGTTTAGGAAAGCAAAACCTTTTATAAAAGCATACACTCAGGCTCGTTTAGCTCATTAGTTTCCATTTAAAAACTATTTTCAGTGCAGTGCATAAGGCGGGCGCGATAAGTTTGTCGACATCGGTATAAGTCTTTGTGTATTAATTATATTTTGTAAGAACATACTTTGAATATGTATAATGGGACATATGTATGTACATAGTTGTGAGAATGTGTTGGTATGCTGGTTGCCATGTTTGGATATTTGGATATAATGTATATTTGATGTATCTGAGTTGGAATTATCTCTTATGTGCGGTCGTCATGCCTCGAAATTTTTTATTTGCTAAGATTTTACCAAATCCTAAGTTGAAAAATAAAGAAAAATTTTATACAAAGGTAGAGCAAGCAATACGGCTTAAGCTTCACGGGGAGTTTCTAGTCGTTAGGAATGCTTGGTGGGGATTTGCAGTGGAGTGGCGGCATACCCGCGGTAGGGGTGGGGGTGTGTCAACATGGTATCGAGGCGTAAATTACTAGCAACCGTGCATGTTCCAACAGAGTACATACATATCAAGTGATTCAAAGTATTAGCCGGAGTTGATATTTTGGTAGTCTGACACTATGTCGGGAAGGGGGCGTAGAGGTCGTCTAGGAGAGTAGTTCAGGCGGTTTACGGCGTCCTGCCAATTTTGAGAGGGACGAGGCACGTAGTAGGTTCCGCTGCGCATCTATGAATCGACCTCCGGCGGTCGAGGCTGGACCATAACGCCACGAGAAGGAGCTCAAGTGCGGGAATGTTTCACCGAGAGCAAGTGGCACAGTTATCACGGATAGTAGCAATAGCGACCAGGCGCGATCATGACCTCAGCCACCTAGGAGGCCATTGGAAGAGTAGGGAGGTCGATAGAGTACAAAGCGGGCGCCAAGCCATATGGCCAACAGTGGTGATCCGAAGCTGACTAGTTGTGGTTAGACCGGAGTAAACAAGATTTATGGAGTTATGGTACACGGATGAGAAGCGGTCTTGTTTTCAGTTTTACGATGGAAGAGCAATTTGGGTGGTGGGATGCCGTAGAAGAAGGTATCTGATTGAATAACATGGGACCAATTTCAACGAATTCAGTAGATTCTTTCTCTCGAGTCACAAGGATTCCAAAATTGAGGAGTTCTGAGTTGGAAACGAGGAGAAGAACATGTCGATTATCAGAGTATGAGAAGGAAGTTACCGAGGAACTAGTTAGATTGGTTCCATACATTCAAGCAGATGATGTCCTGAAATGCAAGAGGTTTTTATCGGGACTACGGCCACTTAGGATCGAGGAGTGCATTTGTCGGTGGTTCCTCAAAATGGGTTGGGGGACTTAGTAGAGGAGGCCGCTTTGAGAGTTGACAGCCTGCAATGATATCATCGAGTAGGAAAGAAGTAAAGTAAGAGGAGTGCACCGGGCACTTCTGACAAAGCTCGGGGCAGTCTGCGAAAGAGGAACAAGGAGTAAAGGTTATAAGTAGAAGTGCGGTCGAGCTATCTCTAGTCAGGGATCAGTGAGGCCCCGGTTGCTAGCAGTGGCACCCAGAATATTCCTCCCGTTTGTCATATGTGTCGAAGCGTACCATAGAAGTCACGGGAGATTGATCAGGTGTTCCACTTTGTGCCCGGGGAAGACCATTTTATTAGGGTGTCCTCAGGCGATTGGTGCGGAGACATCGAGTGGCAGTCCTGCATTTACTGATCTGAATTAGCACACAAAGTAGACTGAGGAGAGGTTTCCCGAGACGGAAGGGCGGCGACCCAGCGGTAAGTGGAACATGGTAGAAGTAGAGACGGTGCCCGGGGATCTGAGGCAGAGCCCACACTTTCGGGCGGAGTATATCGTGACTCGGCAAGATGCGGATCACGACTCGGATATTAGTCGTGGTATTATTTCTATCCTTGAGCATGATGCATATCGTTAGTGGACCAGGGCTACGCGTTCATTTGCATCAAGCCATTCTTAGATCGTTTCAGGATAGAGACTGACCATTGGAGGAATTCGTATGAGGATTTCCTTCGATTGGAGATCAGTTACTCGCCCGAGCGGAGATAGTCGAGAGAGTAGGATTCGATTGAAGACGGGAGTTCCAGTGGATCTTAGCTTTAGATATGAGGGACTTGATGTGGTTCTCGGTATGGATTAGGTGTCTCGCCATGTAGAAACCATTAGATTGTTATAAAAGGAAGTAAAGTTGAATAGGCCGGGAAATTGGAGGTAAGTTCGAGGATTACGTAAGTTATCTTCACAGTATGATCTCACTTCGGCAACCACGAAGAAACTGACTGAGTAAAAAGGTTGTCGGGTTATCTAGCTTATGGTGGAGACGGGAAGGAGGACCTGTGGATGATGAGATTCAGTTGTTAGAGAGTTCCCGGATGTGTTCCAGAATATTGTATTTACCTTCAGAAAGAGGTGGAGTTCACCATTGATTTGATTCAGGGTAGGCCATTTCATTCCTCCTTATAGGATGGCTCCTGCATAGTTAAGGGAGCTTAAGGCTCGGTTGAAGAATTGTTAGTGAGGATTTATTAGGCCAGGAACATATCCCTATGGGGAGCTCCAGTTCTCTTCGTGAAAAAGAAAGATGGGAGTTTGCGGTTGTGTATAGATTACAGGCAGTTGAACAGAGTTACCATCCGCAATCAGTATCCACTCCCTAGAATCGATGAGTTATTTGATCAACTCCAAGGATCTCGAGTATACTCCAAGATAGACTTGAGGTCGCGGGATATCATCGATTGAGTTCGGGAGAGTGATGTACCTAAGGCGGCGTCGGGACACGCTACGGACATTATGAGTTCTAGTGATGCCATTTGGTTTGACTAATGCTCCGGCGTTTATGGTTGATAGGCAAGTATTCGGTAGTATTTGGATAGGTTCGTCATAATTTTTATTGATGATATCTTAGTGTATTCAGGTGGTTCAGAGGAACATTCAGAACACCTGAAGATTGTATTGCAGACCTTAAGGGAGAGACAGTTGTATGCCAAGTTGAGCAAGTGTCAGTTTTGGCTCGACAAGGTGGCGTTCCTTGGTCATGTGATTTCAGCTGATGGGGTGAGTGTGGATCCCCAGAAAATAGAAGCAATGGTAAATTGGAAACCACCAAAGAATGTGTCAGAGGTCAGGAGCTTCCTCGGTTTAGCGAGGGGTAATGGGAAGTTTGTTGGGGGTTCCTCGAGATGCATGACCCAGCTTGACAGCGACAGGAAGATGTCAAGTATGATTGGGTAGATGCATGTCAAAAGAGTTTTGAGGAGTTGAAGGGTAGATTATTCAGCTCGGAGTTCTAGCTTTACTTGATGGAGATGGCTTTGTGGTTTATAGTGATGCTTGAGAACGAGGCCTTGGTTGTGTTTTAGTTCGAGGAATGATAGGGTGATTGCATATGCCTCTAGGCGGCTAAAGAAACATGAGGAGTACTCTACACGACTTAAACTACCGGCGGTCGTGTTTGCTTTGAATATGGAGACATTACTTATATGGTGTTCCTTAACGGGATCTTTACAGGATCATAAAGTCTTGATATATTTTCACCCAAGAGTTAAACACGAGGCAAAGAAGATGGCTTGAGTTGATTAAGGATTCTGTACTATCGAGTACCATCGGGGAAAAGCTAATGTCGTAGCCAGGATGCCTTCAGGTAGCGACAGGAGAGTTCTTTGTCTCACATGAGATCGAGTTATCTTCCATTTATTGATTGGATCTGAGAGCTTGGGGTGATATTGGGGTTGAGGATTCGAAGCCTTGTTGTAGCCACGTTTCATGTTAGACCACTACTAGTGGATCAGATTCTAGCAGGGCAGTCGCAGGATCCACAGATGATTAAGCTCAAGGAAGAGATAGAAAGGGAAGAAGCGAGTTTGGTTAGGATGATGGCATGATAATGAAAGGCGGAGAATGTGTGTGCGGTATGGCGGCGAAAGAGACATTATGGAAGAAGCACATTCATCGTGCTTGTGCTTTGCATCGAGTAGTACCAAGATGCAGGACTTTGAAAGAACGTGCGGTGGAATGGGATGAAGAAAGATTGCGAGTTTCGTTTCTAGGTGCCTAACTTTGTGGCGGTGAAGCGAGCATCGAGCCGCGGGAAGATACGAGTTACTCCCACCATTCCCGGTGTGGAAATGGGAAAGATTACTATGGATTTTGTTACATGTCTTCCACGTGCACCAGGAGGCAACATGATGCGATATAGGTGATAATAGATCGATTAACAAAGTCTGCTCATTTCCTACCCGGTTAAATGTTGAGGATTCATTAGAAAAGTTGAGTGTATGGACGAAATAGTGAGACTTCATGGGGTTCCAGTTTCAATAGTGTCAGATCGAGACCCCAGGTTCACATCTAGGTTTTGGCCTAGTTTACAAGCAGCGTTAGGGACTCGCCTACATTTTAGCCTGACATTTTCATCGCCGAGACGGATGGCCGGTCGGAGAGGGTATTGGACGTTAGAGGATATCTTGAGAGCTTGTGTGATGGAATTCAAAAGAGGTTGGGATACTCACTTGGCACTAATGGGTTGCCTGCTTGATAGCTATCAAGCCGGTATAGACATGGCTCCATTTGAGGCGCTGTATGGCAGGAAATGTAGGACTCCGGTGTGTTGGGATGAGGTTGGTGAGAGAGAAGACTAGTAGGCCACTGAACTGATCACGGATCACTTGAGAGAAAGTGAAAGTTGTTGTGATAACTTAAAGATAACAAGAGATGACAGAGAAAGTTATCGCGGACAAAGGCGTAGAGACTTGCACAATTCGAGATAGGTGACGAGTCTTTTGAAGATTTCACCTTGGAAGGTGAGATTTGGGAAGCGAAGCTGACTTAGTCAGTGCTCTTGGACCCTACGGATTATGAGCAAAGTGGGACCCCGGTAAGCACAAATTGAAGTTACCCCTAGAGTTGTCAAGGATTCATGATACTTTCCATGTATCAATGTTGAGGAAATATATCTCGGATCCTTCACATGTATTGATAAACTGACAGTGCGATTAAAGGAGAATTTGACTTATGAGGAGATACACAATGCGGATTGTAGATCGCAAGGAACAGTGTTCGAAGCAAAGTGATTCCATTGATTAAAGTCTTATGGAAGAATCATATGAGAGGGGCGGCTACTTGGGACGGAGGCGGATGCGCCATCGGTGCCCTACAGCTTATTCCGGATGAGGTATATTCCTTTATTTTGTTTGGAGTTTTAGTTTTTCATTTCGAGGGACGAATGTTCCTAAGGAGGAGGATTTTGTAACACCTAGTCACAGGGAGAGTGTCTCAGTACACATGATCTTGTAGGGATGTATAAAATCTGAGTATCACGTATTAGTATTTTGGAGACTAAAATATGAAAAGAAATTTTGGAACCCGGAATTGTGGTAATAAACCAAGGGGACATCTGATGGTCATTAAGCAAATGGATATGGAAATTAGAAACAAATTAGAGATGGGCCATAGTAGAAATTGAATAAATTCTGATTCTGATAATTAAGAGAAGAGTGAATTTCAATTAAGGCAAAATATGAGGCTAAATGTGGGAGACAAACAAAATAACTCATTTTGTCTCATACTTGGGTTAGGGTTCACGATTTGGTGAGAGGAGAGAGGCTGAAGGCGAGGAAGAGAGAAGGAAGAAGAAGGAAGGAAAGGTTCAAATCGGGTATGCCTTTGTCTTAGAATCAAGTGTATGGGATTTCTAGGGCTTTGGTATGGAGATTAGTTCTCCTTTGGTCTAGGTTTTGTGCAAAAGAGCACACATTAAGCCTTTAGATGGTTGGGGTTGTGAGTAAACCCCAATTGATGTAAAGAAACTTGGAATCATCGAATTACATGATGTGTAGAAGAAATTGGTGGACCTTAGGTAGTGTTCTTGGATATTTTCACCTAAGGTTTTGTGTTTGAGTTCCCAAAGCACCAATTCAAATGTTATTAGATGGTTTAGATAAATTCCAAGTTGGTTTTGAGGTATTATGAATTATAGAAGTTATATGGAGTGAATTGGCATCAAAAGTGGGATAAATAACAAAATCTGGGCATTTCGGGTGTCTTATACCGGTACAATTTGAACTTGTACCGGTACATTTTTTATTCTGGTCATTTTTGGCCAACTTGTACGTACAAGTTAGACGTAATACCAGTACAACTTTATTCTAATTTTTCCTGTTTCGACCAGTTTTCGTATTTTGACCATAACTCCCTCATTTCTTATCCGATTTGAGTGATTCAAGTGGCTACGTAAAATAGACTTCAAGGAGAACAAAACTTAAGAAGTATGAATCGTCAAAATATGATCCTATGTGGCCTAAAAATTCATTCAAAGTGGGGCCATGTGCAAGAAAAATTCCTGGATCAGCTTTGGACATAGAGAGTAGTCGGGTTGTTTCGGACGTACAACGAGTTTGAGTGCTCGAATTGGGTGATTCAAGTTGGAATAGAACATAGCACCTTATCTTTGAAAAGTATGAAGAGTGTGACTAAGTCTAGGAAGTACGTTAAGTTATGCGTTAATTTGTCATTATTCGTTGGAGTGTAGGTTAAAAGTAAAGGCGGGATAAGTGTGGAACTGTGCTCAAGTTAAGCAAGCAAGAGGTGAGTGTTACAGAAACTCATTTTCCAGTCTTAGTGTATTATTATTATTATTATAAATTGTTTACTGGTATTTCATGGTTTTGAATGCAAACCATTTTCAAAAACAATGATAAGATTAGAAAGCAAGCAAATGGTTTTGAGTTAAACCATTTTTTTTTTTTTTAAAGCATTGGTTTTAAATTGTAAAACCATAATTAAGCAAGAAACAAACCGTAAAAGCAAATGGTTTTGAAAAGTTAAACCATTTCAAGCAAACAAGCAAATGGTTTTAAATTGTAAAACAATTTACAAAACAAGCAACAAGCAAAGCAAAAGTTTGTGAAAATAAGGCCTTCCCTAGTTTCAAGCAAGCAAACCGGTCAAAGTATCCGATATGTGCAGGTGGTGTTAGGATTTCATACATGCATTGTAGTTTTCTGGTCAGCCAAACTTAGGACATACATCATGCATTTAAAGGAGGCAAATTAACGCGTCTGAGGGGTATGGAGTTATGAGCTCTAACTAAGTATGGTGATGGCGACAAGTTGTTCACCATATTCACGGGAAAAGACAGCGGACAAGGTCCTTCCACTGACACGGTTGAACGGGTTCCCATGTTCACTAGGGTATGTGTCGTAAAATAGGCCTCCATTGGTTGATGTTTTATAAGCATGATATCTTGTTTTGAAAAAATCAACATTTGGTTCCCCGTCTTAGAGGAGGATTTTAAATCAAGCGGTTGAGCCCGGGCTCCGGGTTGAGATTTCAAAGCGATCGGTTGAGGCAAACTCCGTGGGATTTTATTTTCAAAGCATGCGGTTGAGACGAGGGCTCGATTTTATGAAAAAGTTTTGAAACTTTTAAAGCAAAAGTTTGTGAAAGGTTTTAAGGAACTTTTCCAAGAAGCATGATAAAAGCAAGCAAGATAAAGTTATGAGAAGTTTGCAAGCTTCTAAGCAAGCGAAATAAAAGAGTTTTACAAGCTTTTAAAGAAAAGCAAATAAAGCAAGCAAGTACAAAAGCAATCAAGCAAAGAAAAGTTTAGAAAACTTTTTAAAGCAAGCAAAGCAAGAAAGCACGGAAAATAATTGTAAAGAGAGTTTTACATTTTTTGAGATGTTTTCGGAAAGCAAAACCTTTTATAAGCATACACTCAATGAGCTCGTTTAGCTCATTAGTTTCCATTAAACTATTTTCGAATGCCCAGTGCATGAATGTGCAAGAGCCTGATAGGATTTGTCTAACATCGATTATAAGTCTTTGTGTATTAATTATATTTTGTAAGAACATACTTTGAATATGTATAATGGGACATATGTATGTACATAGTTAGTTGTGAGAATGTGTTGGTATGCGTTGGTTGCCATGTTTGGATATTTGGATATAATGTATATTGGATGTATACAGGATTTGGAATTATACTATGTGCATTTAGTCATGCCGCCCGAAATTTTCATTGCTAAGATTTTACCAAAATCCTAAGTTGAAAAATAAGAAAATTTTTTATACAGGTAGAGGCAAAGCAATACGGCTTAAGCTTCCTGGGAGTTTCTAGTCGTTAGGATAGCAATTTTGGGATTTATTAGTGTGGCTGCTACTTATTTGGTAGGGGTGGGGTGTGTCGAATTATTCTAGACGAGTTAGACCTTGAACCGTTTCTTCTTGCTATTAACTTGGACGTTGTGTCGTAGTTTGATTTCCGAATCAATGAAATTTCACTTTCCATTGCCAAAAGATATATATATATATATATATATTTCCACACATCTTGTTAACATTTTTAGATATTTCCACACAACTTTGATAACATTTTTAAATGATTAAAAAAACTCATACATAAATACATGAACCAAATATATATTCTTAAGAGTGACTGGAATCACCTATTTGAAGTTATTTTCTCCATAAATATTGAAATCTAACATTGAATGCGTCCCCATGTAGTCCATCTAAGGTAATAACGTTGTGAAAATCTTATTTGGATTTAAAAACGAAAAAGGAAAAAGAAAAATAAAATAAAAATACAGATTACCTATTTTAAAAACTGTTTTTTTTTTTAATAACAAACAAAACAAAAACAGAAAATATGTTTGGTTTCTTTTTTTTTTCTTTTTGTTTTAAAAAATACAAAGAACACTAAATTTGAATAACATAATATAATGGTTTCCACTTAACACCAAAATGAGTACTCCTTATGCTTGCCAAAACTATTTTAATAGTACTCTCAAAACTGTTTAAAACTATTCTCAAAACCAATTTTCAAAAACATAATCAAATGACCCTCCAATATTTCTCTGTTCCTTCAGCTGAATATTAGAAACAAAATATTTCAAATAGAGTAACCCTCAACATATAGATCTAACATTTCATATGTTTTTCTTAAAAATAACTATTTTGAACAAAACTATCTTTTCATGCATTTATATTGTCTTTTAAAATTGGTTATTTTGGCAAGAAAACAAAAGGTTATTTTTTTTTATCAAATTCATGCCAAAAATTGGAGGGTGAAATTTTCAAATATGGATTTTCAAAAGACGTATAATCAAATCACCCATAAAAGAATTGAAAAAGAAAGAAAAAAGCTCACAAGGGAACAAAAGACATATGGTTTCAACAAGTCAAATGATTGAAGTTAGAGATGAAATTGTTACTCTAGGAGGATTATCTTCCTTATTTATATTTGAAATCAATTATTATATTGGAAATGATTAACTACAGAAATGTAATCATTATATTGGATATAATTAATTACATAAATGGTGTTTCAATTTTTGGATTTCCCTGATTTGTTGTCTTAACTTTTATTTTCTTCAATATTTTTTTTTGGTTTTTTAACTTTATTTTTCAATGCATATTTTTCTTTCATTTTCTTGCTTAACAAAATGGTTCTTTCCATAAAGATTTATCTTTTATCTTCTTTTTTATGTTATCGTTGTTTTATGAGCGTTTGATTTATCATTAGCTTGTTATGACATGATGTTGTTCATCGTCTTATTGCGGTATTTTATCTGTGCATGGGCAATTCAGACAGACAAAACGGATCTACTCATATGCAAGAAAAGAAAAGGAAAAAAATAGGAAAAGAAAAAGAAAATGATGGAAAAAAAATTGAGCATCTAATATTTTCATTCGTGAGGCTGTCAGTCACTTATTTGTTCAGTTTTTCTACTATTATTGAAATCAAACATTGAATACATATCCATAACCAAGTACAGTTTATGGTAATATTGATGTTTGGAAAATCTTAATTGGATTAAAAAAAATGGAAAAAAAGTTGAAGGCAGATTACAATTTACAATACAGTTCGTTCACTTTCCGCCAATTTTATGAAACGATGCTACATGGCCTCTTGGTGTTCTCAGAAACTTTCTTGTTTTTCAATCAAGTATTTTTATGTTCTTTATGTTTTGTTTTCAAAACAAAAATGGAAACAAATATATTTTTATATGTTTTCCTTATAATCCTTGTTTTGAAAAAAGAAAACAGTTTTTTTTAAAAACTGTAAATAAACATCGTTTAGTGTTTTCGTTTAAAAAAACAATTTTCCAAAGAGTTACTTAAACCAAACGGTATCTCCAATTCAAGAGATATATATATGATTTCAACAAGTCAAATGACTGGTGTTGGAGATGAAATTATGAGTTTTGTATGTATTTAGTTTTTTTTTTTTTTTTAAATTACTAAAATAGTTTGAAAATAAAAATAATTTTTAAACTAGTATATAAATAATAATTTCATAGTCAATGACTATGACATTAACTTAAAAAATTCTAAAACATTTGTAATACCGCAGTCAATAACTACGGTGTTGACTTATTTAAAAGTTATCTGTAGTGACTCTGATATTTAACAAAAAAATTCATTGTCGCAGTCAGTGACTGCGATATTACTATTCACGTAGTAGTTTGAGCATTATTTTCATTTTCAAATATTTTAATAATTTTTTTTTTAATAAAAAACTAAATTCATCCCAAGCTCAAATTATGACTCCAAATTGGGAAGATTATTGTCCTTGTTTATATTTGAAATCAATTATTACATCGGAAATTATCATTTTTCTTTAAAAGAAATATATATTTTATTCTGACAAGCAGTATATATATATATATATATATATATATATATATATATATATATATATATATATATATAGAAACATAAAATCAAAATCGCTAAAATCATAAAAGATGAAACAACATCAAAGTTAATAGCATAATGAATTAACTCAAAACCTATACATTTGATACTTAGCCTACATATTTGATATTACTATTATGACTATAATACCCATGACTTGATTTTACATGTATTGAAGGCCCAATTGATTTAATTTACTTTATCTGCATTCGGAGACAGATATACTTTCTTCCGTCACGAATACGCCTCTGAATAAATAAACAATATACCATGACTATGACAACCACATGTCGCATCAAGACGACGATAAAATCACGAAAAAACAAATAAAAACCTAGATATGTGTAAAATAATCATTTTATTGAGAAAGAAAATGATGCAAATGTGTGCCAAGGGGTGATTAAAAATGTGTGAATTATCATTTTTGTTATATAAATAACCATTTTTATTTATTATTAAACTATGATTATCGTGAATGATATTTTTGTATTAGAAAATAGTATTGAGATTAATCGTTTGAAAATAAATACAATTTTATCACCCAATTAAGGTGTTTTTAATAGTCAAATAAGAAATAAGAAATGAATAAAAAGTGCTAATAAAATTCTACTATTTATTATTTAATAATTTAAATTCTTAAATTATCTTAATGAAAAACTTATTTTGTATTTCTTATATCAAGCAATAACAAAATTAACTTTAAAAAATATTTTAAACAATCGATCAAATTGACATATATATTTTATAAATTATAATATTAGAGTAAGAAAGAACATTGTATATATATTTTTAACAATTAAACGTTTTAGTTCTGATGTAATAAGTGTTTCATTGAAATAGTCAAGAGACCCTCATCTTTCAATGCCATAACTTTTATGAAATGTTGAGCACTCTATCACAACATGAGCTACTATAATAGTTGAAATTGTGGAACCTTGAAACTCTCAAATAACATTAACATTTTAGTTAATATTTTTTAAACTATTTAAATATTCTTAATTTTTCATTAAATTTGCATTAAGCTAACATTTATTAATCGATGTGACGAAGCGATTGTGCTTTCAAGAAGACAAGATCTTACGGAACAAAGCAAGAAAAGTCAAGATTGATGACAATGGAATGTTGGTGGGATCGATGGAGAGGGCGTGGTTCTTATTACAACTCTAAGGGAGTAGCAAATCATCAAAAGAACTGACTGGGAGGGACTCTTGAAGCCCCAGTTCAGTTTTAAAGATACTCTTCTTGGCAACAGAGCATTACAGGATAATGGTGATCCCATAGTGAAGATTTTGTCTCGGATAATGATGGCTTTTCCATGGAGAGAATAGAGGTCGATTTCCCTTTATTTGTTTATCGAAGGCCCAGAAAAACTAGGTTACGAAGACCTTAGCGTCAAATTCTGATCCTCAAATCATAGGGTGCTATGACTGGATATAACTATCTGCTCAAAGACTCATTGCTCTTTGGCATCAGAAATCCCAAATGGAGCTTGGTGGCCATTGATGTGACTATTTCTTGGTGAAGTTTGCTTCTGTCAACGATTATAACTATGCAAAATATGGGGCCATGGAGGATGGTGGTTGACCATTATCTCATTATTAAGGGTGGTTTCTAACTTTGATCATTTTTAGATGCTACGGAGGATGTTGGTTTGAGTCTGACTACCCTGTATTCCCTATTGAATATAATGATAGAGAATTTCTCTTGAAGGTGGGAAAGAAAATTGGGAAGCCAGTAAGAGTAGACTAGGCTAGAAACCTTGTTACTAGAATTTGCTCGTCTCTGTGTAGAGTGAATATCACCAAACCTCTACTTTCCAAATTTAAAGTCCGAAGAAGATGCATGGGATCAAATATGAGGGTATTCACATAGTGTGCTTTCAGTGCGACATTTACTCTCATCAAAAAGAAGATTGTCAGTCAACTTCTAATCATGCCAATTCAGAGCAAGTGTTATTGAAGGAGAAAGATATGTCTGCAAACTCCGTTTCTAGGGAAGGTGGTGCAAAGAAGGATAAGGCTAGAGGAGTTCTTCAAAAAGATAAGGATATAATTGTCAATCTTGGAGCTGTTAAAAATTACGGTTCCTGGATGCTAGTGTCCCATAAAAACCAAATAGGTGATAGGAGACGTGATAGTGAGTTTCTGTGGCTAGAATGCATGATCCTAGCGGCACTCCAATGGTAACTATGATAAAGGAGGGTCCACTAGCTCAAACAAACTTAAGGATATAGCAAGCACGTCATCTTTTTAATGTTTTGGAATTGGAAAAACCAAGGGTGGAGTCAGTCATTGAGAACATTGGAGGTGATTACTGGAATATATAGCCAGTGTTAAACTTCAAGTAGGGAAAAGGCCTATAGTTCAGATTAATGCTAAAGGGCCCACCTCCTCCTCAAATAATTTTACCTTACCCCACTAACCCACATACATTCATTCACCATGTAGATACAGGATGAAGCCTGTCACTCACGGCAATCATAGCTTGTAACAGAGGATGAACATATTGTTGTTCGAGGGTCAGACAATGGTAGGACAATGGCTCTAGAGGTTGTGAATGCTCGTCCTATAGAAGATGATGCCATTAGCGCATCGTCCATTATGATCGTCGTGCGTGAAGAACACCACCAAGATCCTTCCATAGGAATCAGATCTGCTTATCACAATCCCTTCATACTTGCAGATGTTCCTAATGAAGGAGATGGATTGGAGAAACCACCTCTTAGGGACTTTGTGACCCTATTATTCTTCAGTTGTGTTTGCATTTTGTATGAACCTAAATATGTATTTTCTTAAAGTTTTATTTATGTTTTATGGATTGCTTGACTTGGAATTGTCAGGGGTGGCTACAAGAATTTGGAAGCTCTTAAGGAATTGATTCGTTTGAACAAATTCAACCACTGTTGCATTAATTAGCTAAAGTTTCAAGCGCTCATGCTGATGTTATTTGCAAAGGAATTAATTTTTCCAACTGGGTTCTTGTAGAGGCAATAAGGTTTAGTAGTGGAATATGGATCTTTTGGAGGGACTCTGTTTTGTTTAACATTGTTCACGCTCGCCCTCAATTTGTGCTGATGCGTGTTATGAATGATAAAATGAGCCCTTGGTTCTTTTCTGTGGTCTATGGCAGTCCAGATTGTGGACTTCGACGTAAGCTATGGGAGGCTTTGGATCTCACAAGGTTAGGTACGGAGGGACCTTGGCTATCAGCTTGAGATTACAACTCAGTTATGTCTGCTGATTAGGTGAGTTTGCCTACCCACTGGAATTGTCATAGAAGTGCAAGTTTCAATGACTGGGTGTTTGACCAGGGTCTTGTTGATATGGGATTCTCAGGTTCTAAGTTTACTTGGACACGAGGTAGGTATGACCCTACTTTCAAGGGAGCTCGTCGAGATCGAGCAATGTGTAATGTGGAATGGAGAAACTTTTTTCCTGCATCCTCAGTTACTCATCTCCCAAAAATCAATTTTGATCATTATCCGCTATTAATCAAGTTTCATGGGAATAAAAAACAGGCAGTGCATCGACCTTTTCATTTTCAAGCTACTTGGTTTACACATTCATAATTCCATAAAGTTGCTCAGTCGATTTGGAATAAAGAAAACGGTTTGTTAACTAATGTGCTTCTCTTGATATGACTCTTGTGAAAGCTGGAACAAGTAAGCATTTGGAAATATCTACAGAAGAAGCGAAGGATATAGCTCGTATTGCAGGAATTTAAAATGTATTGCGAATCATCATAACAACCGTCTTAAAACTTGACACCAAGCTTAGAAAATATCTTAATGATATTTTGGCCCAGAGGAGATCCTACGGTACAAAAAATCCTAAAGAGAATTGGATCGTTCGAATTGATCGGAATACAAAATATTATCATGCATGCTTTGACAGTAGTGAGAAGATCAATGAATAGAATAGGGGCTCTCAAATCAGAAAGTGGGGAGTGGTTGACTAATATGGACACTCACGTCACCATGTCAAAAGATTCTATAGTGACTTTTCAACAAGGATATTATTGATTGTAATGAGTCTCTTGCCTTGAAGGGTTGGTTCCCGTCGATCCCTACGCATATGTAAATAATATTCATGCACCATTCTCTGATGTAGAAATTAAGCAAGCCACAATTTGATATGGATCCATTTAAAGCCGGAACCAGGATGAGTTTCCATCTTCAGTTCTTTCCAACGCCTGTAGGACATAGTTAGTTTATTCTATTAGTAAATTTACCAAAATTTCTTTAACAAAGGCTGCCTCCTAAACATTGAATGTCACTCTCTACTAGAGTTAATTCCAAGTGAAATATCCGAAACTATCAAACAATTAAGATCCATTAGTCTTTGTAATGTATGATATGAAATTGTGACAAGGTTATATTTACTAAGCGAAATGGGTACTTCCGCAATTAGTGGAAATTTCCAAAGTAAGCTTTGTCGAGCGTAGTACACATGACATCTAATTTTATCGGAGGTATTACATTCAATGAAGAAAAACAAGGGCTTAAATGGGGCGGCGACAATCAAATTGATTTGGAGAAAGCATATGATCGGTTATCATGGGATTTCATTAAGGACACTATTATGGAAGTTGGTCTCAATCAAACTTGGACAAGAAATCTAATGCATGGTATTGACTCTTCTCGTTTGTTTATACTATGGGATGGTACTCAATTAGATTGGTTACTCCGAGAGAATTATTAGACAAAGGTGACCACATTTCCTCATTACATATTCGTAATGTGTGTTGAGCTATTGAGTTGTATTATTTGCAAGGCTGTTGTTGATGGAGACTGGAAGGGAATCAAGTTATAACAACATGGCCCCACGCTCTCTGATAGGTGTGAATGATACTAGCATTTATAGTGTGTTCTCCATGTGTTTACGTAACCTAAATGGTAGATTCACACCTATATTCCTAAAGATTAAACTAATACCCCCATTTGCTTATGTTTTACATAATTAATAGGAAAATCAAGCAAGGAAATAGCAAAAAGCTAAGAAGGAAGAACTTGTTGTTCAAAGCACTAGTTCTCCGAGGCGAGGAGGTTCGCCATGTGAAGAGATGGCTTCGCCGCAGCGAAGCCCAAGCAAACAAAAGAAGAAGCCTCGAGTTCGTCAAGGAGAAGAGGTTCATCGAGAAGAATGAGGTATTGATTAGAAGACACCCTCGGGTTTTGCCTTGGTAGAAGCATGCAGCCGGCCGTAGAAAAGATTATCAGTTAAAAGACACTGCCATTTGCCAAAGGCGAAGAACATCTGGCTAGAATAACAAACACAGCATTTTAGCTATTTTTGTATTTTCCAAACCCTATAAATATATGTATTTGAGACTTGATTATGATTCGGTTTTTGGGTGAGAGAACACCGCCCTGAGTGTTTCTTTCTTCTCTTCTTCTTGGCCATTTATACTTTTTGATTTTGTTCATTTCTGCTGGATTTGGGCGTATTGAAGATCTGGCTTCCGCTGGGAGCTCTTGCAACTGGGGTGTAGATTTTGAGACTCATTTCTACATAATGTCTCTCTCTCACTACCACCACCACCTGTTTATTGTTTCTTACATCTCTAAACTCTACTCTCTTTATCAATCTTTCATTATTATGTTTATCTTAAATTTTATTTTGTTGGATATCTTTGTTACAATGAGTGGCTAAACTTTCCACTATGGTTGATTGTGGAAGTTGATGTTTGGTTTATATATGTTTTATGATGATTTTGTGATGTTGTTCTTAGGATTATTATGGTTTTAACTAATTAACTCATACTAAGAGTTGGGTCTTGATCTATACTAAGGCCATCCTTGGTGGCAGCTTGAATTACCCTAAAATCTAGTCGGGTCTCTTAAGGCATGACTCCGGTTAATTGAAATACTAATTAACCTAATCAAGAAGTCACAGAAATTGGGAATGCCTAGTCTTAGATAGATTTCATTAGGAGTAGCGCCATCACCGACGTATGTGACAATCGTATGGACGAGAGGTGATTGATCCAAGTGTAATCGGGTAGTCTATTGTATGGACGGAGAGATTGACCAATAGGATTCCCAAAGCATTGCCTTATAAAGAACCATACTTAATGGCTAGATGGTTAGAAGGAGAATAGGGAGTTGATGTGAGCGAGGGACACGAGTGTAAACCTCATATCGGTCGTTGGACATGCCTGATGCGTTCACTCAATCGATTGCTTGAACATAAACCATGAATGCATCGGCGGAGCAATCAACCTATTATATTTCCTTGAGTTCTTTCTTCGACATTGATCCCATTCCTTGTAAGTGGTATTAATCATACCCTATTTTTGTTTTGCTTTATTTTATTCTTATTTAGATCGGAAAACATTCTCTTCTCATCATCAAGTCGCTCAAATAGTGAACAACTTTGGTAATGGGTACTTTCGATCCTTGCTAAAACCAGCACCACATGGGATCGATGTTGGACTTTTAGTCCACTATATTGCTAATGCGACCCGAATGCAGCTTCACGGAAAATTGCCTAACACTCTCTCATCTATTCTTTGGGGATGATCTGTCCTATTTCTGAGGCCTGTTTCCGACCGAGTCATATTAGATTGTATGAGATAGATTATGTGGATGCTCTAGACCACTTGAGTTAATTTCCGAATCCTCGAATCTTCTTTTCAACTAATGTAGAAAACCAACTTGCGGAAATTGTCCACCTTTTCTGATATCCTGCACTCAGACAACCTTGGTCTATACTTGGGCTTTCCGTCTATACATGGTCGAGTTCATACTGATGATTTCAAAAATATCATAGATCGAGTGACTTCACGGCTTGATGGTGGAAAATGAAGCCACCTTTAAACTGCGAGGTCGTCACATATTGTACCGGTCGGTCTTGCAATCTATTCAACTTTATCAATGCAATCTATGCTTATTCCAAAAGGGTGTTTTGCTCTTAAATTGAGAAAACCATTAGATATTTTTATGGGGAGGGCATTGATTATCATAGAAGCATTAATCTTGTTAAAGTGGAAAGCGGTTGTGAAGAACAAATCGAGAAGGAGATTTGGGGTTACATAAAATGCATGAAATAAATTTATTTTTGACCAAACTAGGTTGGGAGAATGATCACAGAATAAAGATAGCCTAGCAGGTGAAGGTGCTAAGTTGAAAATATATGAAGAACAAGGTCAGCTTGAACATGTTCAGCCAAAGCAGATCGTAATGCATGGTAAGGCATAGTGAAGGCAGCTCCCTTTCTCACACAAGGACTTAGTATTCTTGTCCGGAATGGCCAGAGTATATCCTTTTGATACCTGGATAGATGATGAGCCTCTCTTTCCAAGTCTAACTAGAGATATTACTCTCCCTGAATTATATAGTGGAGTATGTGATTACTGGATAACAAGTAAAGGGTGGGATTGGAGCAAATTAGTGGGTTCTTTGCACTCCGTGTCAAAAATAAGTTAGCAGCTTTTTATGTATGTGAAAGATTCCTCCACGGAAGATGAAATATGTTGAAGAAGGAAAGATCGGAATATTTTCGGTCACTTACGCGTATGGCGCCGGCCACCTTCGGAGAGAGTTTCTAAGAACATTTGGACGGATGCCGATAATGTCTTGAATTGAATATGCATATTTTATGGCTTGTAAACCATGGGAGAATCATGTAATTTATGTGTAACAACGAGGCAATGAGGCGGGGGTTCCTTTTGTCACGCCTCTTTTCCCATTTAACTTTTGACGCCCCCCAACACGGGGTGCTCTGATACCACTTAACTTGTTACTTTTTATCATACTATTAACTTGTTCCTTCATGTACTGTTAAACATTTAACCTGAAATATATTTTGTAGCAACGAATTACAAAATATATTCAAAACTCTATAAATTGGAGTGTTCAACATTTACAAATTTTTACATTTACATATAATTAGGTATTTTTTTATTCTAAATTCCATGATCTGGTTGTCTCCCAATATCACCCAGAAACAAAGTAATCTTTGATTAAAATATAAAATAAGGAAGTTTTGGGAATATATCTTTTGAGGGCACATTTTGAGCCCGACAACTGTTAAATTGGGATCTATGCATAAAACGAAATGGAGTTTTATCCCTTTGAAGAAGATTATATAGTTTGATTATGTATAAACGATAGGAAACATTTTCTAATTCCTATGTTTGTTTCATATGGTTTGTATGGAAGTTCATGATCTTTAGTGGTACGATTAACAACTATATTTTGGTTTGGGATTGAAGAAATTTAAATGGTTTGTTTTTTTTGATCCATTGCATGATCCCATGTTCCAATTTAAATCTTGATTAGGTTTAATAAGTTAGTAACTAATAAGATTGCCAATTTAGAGGTATTGTTAGATTATTATTATTATTATTAGTTCAGTCTATTTAATATATTTTGATAACACTTGCCTCTTTGGTTCTAGTTATATATTTTACAACTTGCTGAGTTTCGGACTGTTATCATATCTTGACTAATCCTATAAGATCTTGAAGTTATCAATCAGGTGAACCTCTTGTGGCTTTGAGGGCCACAGCCCAGTGACTATTCGGGAGTAAACTGAGTTTGAACCTCTATTTACCTCTTTGGTTCTAGTTATAACTTGACTAATTCTGTAAGACCTTAAAGTTATCGACCGGGTAAACCTCCACTTGCCTCTTTGATTATAGTTATTTATTTTTCTAATATATATATATATATATATATATATATATAGTCGTGAAGTGTTTTGAAATTGACTTGAGCATTATCTTAGTGATCTTATGGAGCCTTAAAGTGATCATTGAATAAATTTTCAATGACATTAGAGGCCTTGAACCAATGACTATTCGAAAGTAAACCTAAGGTCTGGAACCAACTAGGAACCCCTTTTAAGGTTTGCTTTTGTTTTTATTTTTTTTTTTTGAAAAAGGTTTGATTTTTGATATAACCTTAGGTATGGGTGCTACACATTGGACGTTTTCAAAATAGAAATTTATAAAATAGTTAAAAAAAAAAAAAAACAAAACTTTACTTAATTTTATTTAGTTAATTATCTTAGGATATAATTTACTATCTTTTATAATCCTAGCGGGGTGAATTTATCAATTATTAAGTTTTTTAAAATATTAAATAATGAGTTTGTGCTATATTATGCATTTGATTTTGTTTTAAAAACTTTTTTGTTCTCAAAGACGAAGAAAACAAGGAAAATGTGGAAAACATATTTAATTTTCATTTTTTTTAAATATGAATAATACAATGATTACAAAAAATACTAAATTGAAAGAACAATAACAGTTTTAAAAAAACAAAGCATATGTTTTCCAAAGCTGTATCGAGCGTTTTCAAAATATGAACAAAGCCCAGTATTTTCATGTCCATAGCTCCTTCCTCTCTCCTCATCCTGACGTCGTTTCAAGTACTCAGCCAAAGCCCTTCTTCTTCTTGCGATTCTCTGTTAGATCATTCACATGGGGCTAAGGTGCGATTTAAGTGCAGGAATCCCGAGATCCCAAAACCCTTCGGGGTTAGTCTCTTCGTCTTCCTTAGCCAAAATTTCAACTCCAGGAGGTGGGGGAGGATAGAGAAAATGGAAAGCGGTTCCGGAGGCGATTAGATTAAGCTTTCTCACCGAGTTCTTTTCATTATCAAACCCGATCAAGCTTTTTTCCGGTGAGATACATTCACAGTTTACAAGCTACCTTTATCTCCATTTTGGATATGCGATGATTATTATTTGATTTCATTGCTTTCCGCTATGTAGAATCTACTAAGAGGGATACGATGTGAGATGATGTGGAGCGGACCCGGTGATCATAGGAGGTATGGTGTTGGATATACAAGCTTCACCTACAATCTTTTAAAACCCAGGCCACTACTCTGAAAGGTATGTTCATTTATTTTCTTCTCTAAATTCGTCATTCCACAGGTTGGATCTCCTTATATATTTGAATTGGTTTGTTAGATTTGTGAATAGTCGATTCATGATAGAGTTTGTAAAGAGAATAGATGATGTAAAATCTGGGATTGTCGATGAAATTGTGTATAAAATGTCGAGAAAAGTAATGATAATTGTTTAATGCTATTGACTAGGTATTTACTATCAATGAGAGGCTGAGAAGGGCTTTGAGAATTGACATAAGTTTTGATGTCTTTGTATGGTTATATGAAGTTGAGGCTGCGAAGAGGAGTAACGGAGAGGCCCAAGCTGCGGTCTCTCGGTATTAAGTGGGTGTAGAATAGAAATGTGCCCACATTACACAGGTTGGTCCCACGTGTAGCTGAGATAAATTCCTTGTTTCAGGGTGAATTTCCATTTAAAGATTGAAGGGTAAAGGGTTGTGCCCCATATCACCCTTGTTTGTTTCAATGGAAGTGGAGATAAATGCCTTGTTATTCGGTGAATTCCCATTTAGGTGGTGTATGGTGGGTGTACATAGCCCCATATCTCTCGGGTTTGGTTCACAGCACTTGAGCTAAATTCCTTGAGTGGTGGGGTAGAGGTTGTACTCGTATCACTTGGCTTTGGTTTACTACTTGATTGAGATAAATGCCTTGTTTGGTGGTCCATATCATCCAAATTGCGCCTTTCTATCCCACCTTTCTAGATTTTAGTGACTTCTGTGCTGTTTCCTTAGCATTTGGAGATCTTTGGTTATTCTCTCGGATGTCATGCAAAGCGAGTCATTAATGCATAAAGCGTACTCTTTGGGGTCCCCTTTTCAGGTTCTTTCATTTGGGTGCTTATGCGGGTCCTTTATGTACCGGGAGGAGTTGCGAGGAACATCGGCGAGTGCATGTCAAGAGCTGAGATCAAAGCCTTACATGATTAGTGCTCTAGGCAAGGCTTGCTAGCCAACCCGCCAAGCTTGTCCTTGACACGGACTCATTACATCGTGCGGAATGAAATGTCATGTATCCCCACGAAATACAGTACAGTGTCGTCGCGCGTGTGAAGGTAGCCCTCCTACGCTCATAATCGATGAGTGACTCCTATAGTGTCAACCAATCCATCGGGATGACGTCGAACTCCGACATGTCCATGACCCTCATGTCCATTGTGAGTAAAATCCAGGATCTCTGGCTTCATAGCCCGACATCGTCCACATCCTCGCCCATCCACACAGGAGAACTCACGTACAAGGCCTCCTCTAAGGCCTTAACCACTAAACCCAACTCTATCACAACCGATGCAGCGATAAATGAATGTGAAGCACCAGAATCAAATAATACTCTTGCCCATAGGCGAGATAGCAAGAACGTACCCTTTTAGCTGGTTAGTGCAGCTAGCTCGGTAGGTGTGGTATAACGGCGTAGACAACGCCCGCGTATCCACTGTAATGTCCACTGCTGTGGGCCTCGTCCTCGCCTTTGCCCATAATGCGGAATCTCTTTGCTGTGTAGCAGGAGTTGCGTGCGGCTCTAAGGCTGATACTAGCTCCTTTGCTTGTCTGAGGGATGGAGGAATGGTAGCTATCAGGCTCCATTCCACGGTGTGGGACCAGCGTGTCCCGAAAACCCTCGGATCCACGTCTTCAGGAATGATCCTCCTCATGTGTCGAGTCTGCGGCAATGGTAGCACACCATGCATGACATGGTAGCAGCCACGATCTTTCCACTGGCGGGATAATTGCGAGCTATGGAACCCACGCGTGAACTAGAAGCCTTCTCTTTGCTTTCCCGAACTATAAGAAGACCGACTCTCCTTCATAACACTCTTAACACGCATCGGTGATCAGTTTCATCCTTGATCTCTCTCTCTCTCTATGGTCATGGCAGTCCCAACCATAGAGGCCATATCTTGTAGGCGAAGTCCTGCAATCCTGCCCCGAATGGACAATCTCAGTCCATTCTCAAACCTCTATTGGCCAGGTCTGTGGCAACATATTCGTCAGCAAAGCGAGCTAACTTCGTGAACCTTGCCATATGCTCAATCACAGTCCTAGTCCCTTGCTTCAGCTCTAGGAACTCTTGAGCCTTCGCATGTCTAGCAGTGTCCAGAAAATACTTGCCCATGAACAGCTTCTGGAACTCTGCCCGTGTCATTACCTCTAGGTCCCTAGAGGTCTTCGCCTAATTCCACCACACTTGAGCCTCATCCTCTAGCTGGAATGAAGCTAGTATGATCCTTGTCGTATCGGAGGTAATCTCCATAGCCTCCAATACCTTCTCAGCACATAAACCAGTAGTGCCACCATGGATCTCCTCCCTATGTATCGAGAAGGGTGATGTGTCTGAACCTGCAGGTTACTCGGACCTCCTTGGCTACTCTTTGCGTGCTTTGTGCAATGGCATTAGCCTCAATCCTCTGACCTCGCCAGGCCTGGCTGAGTCAAATGCGGTGGTGCTTGGCTAGCACCTGGGGGCCAAACCTCTCGTCCTATTTTGCGACTAGCCGTCTACACATGACAAATGGCGAGTTAGAATCTTAATGCGGCGTCTACAAGAGTGTAAGTAGAGCCAGGAACCCACTATTCACATACGAAAAAAATTTCTATACGCAATGTCAATGCATTCAGCGGTGCTCAAACGGTGGCTTGTAAACAATGCATTGAGTCAAAGCGGGTTTGAGTACAGTGGCCACACTTGAAGGAACCCGGGGCTGCGTTGGGTGCTAGCGTTGTAACATCTGGCCGTCTCGTGGCTCCCCTCCGGCCATGTCACAGCGTGCACTGGTCGTGTCTCACGTTGTGCCATGTGTCGTCGCCCCTTGGTCACAATACAAAGTTAATTATCGCAACCTGACTCCTGTCGGCGCCTTTGCGAGCCGTGTCACTTGTATTCTTGCGCGAGTATCGCGATCACTATGTGGGTGTCACGGGGCCCAGACGGCCGTATCATGACCACGGCGCCTTTGTGTCGTGACACCGGAGCCTCCCTCCTATCATAATAGAAGCGATTGTATCCACGACACCGGTGGCGGTGTGAGCGCCTGGCTGCTTGCCCGGTAATGGCCGGCGTGTCGCAGGGCCTCCTAGCCGTATCGCAGGGCCCTGTCAAAGCGTTGTTGTGCGCCCCTGCACGCCAGTCTGGTCGTGTCGTGCCTGGCTATGCGCGCCCAATCCATGCCTTGTGTCACAATACAACTTGTTATGTGGTGACTCAACCTTAGAAAATGGGTAGTAGCCATTCGGCTCCTTTGCACCCTTTTTTTTTTCATTTTCATTTCTCTTTGTTCCACTATTGGAGGAGACGAAAAAAAATATATAATTTTTTTTCATTTCTAGTAGAACCAAATAAATTCATTATAATTTAATTTATTTTTCTTTGTTGTACACAACGCTAAAACCTCGAAAAAATTAAAATACTTAACATTTTTTCCTATGCGCGTTACTGTTGATGAGGCTTGGCTCTATCCTCCCAGGGGTTTCCTACGTAAAAAAGTTCCTAGGTATACGGTAGTATCTGATTTCATTATGGGTTAATTATTGACCTCGTGTCGGGTACTGATTTTAGATTGGATGTAGCATGTGGCTACTCATTTAAAGAGGTTTAGCGGAAAAGCGAACTAAGCGAAGGCCATGTTAAAGTGGCGGGTTTTACAAGGCGGTGGCTTCCTTACCTACGGTTGGTGTGAGATCGGGTGCAGCGTATGACCAAAGAGGCAGAGAGGCTAAAATCTTATTTGAAGCATACCATGTCGGCCCGTGCCCGGGTCGAAGGTAGAGAAGATAAAATTCGAAATAGCTTGACAGCGGCCTAAGGCGAGCTTCGGGAGGTTCGAGATGAGCTGCGAGTTGCGCAGAACGACTTGATAGAGGCTAGGGACGGGCTGCATTATGTGTCGATATGAGCCCGGATGGTCGGGGTGAGCTTCTTACGTCGTAAGGGTGGTAGCGGGAGTTTAAAGAGGAGCTACGTGCGACGATGATGAATTGGCAATAAGGCGATTGCTGCATGCGGGGCTCGTCGTGAGGCTTAGTCGTAAACTTCGGTGAGCGCTGGCCCGAGGAAGTGTCGTGGATGCATTGGGGACCTTCATCAATGCTTTGGTTGCTCGGCGAGGCGAGTTATAGGAATTGAGGGACTAAGTCGATCTTTCGATGGAGAAGCTAGGTGGCTCGCTTTTGTGAAGGCGCTGCGTTTATCCGGGTTTGGATTTCAGCAGGCCTTCGTAGCGCGAGGAGGCAAAGGATTCTTTCTCCGCAGACCATTCTGGGGAACCGGATACCCCTATTGAGGCCCACTCCCCTTCTTCTGATGTATAATCTTCTACGTATAGACATATGTAACCTTTTTCTTAATGAATATTTTTATTTCATCACTTTCGTCTTTACTTGTGCACTCCGCGCTACTCTTCATGATCCGCATCAATTTCTTGGCTGCATGGCCTAACTCGAATACGAGTTGGATGGGTGATAAGATGTAGAGTTAGTGGATTAGGCTCTTCATTACTAGGCGGCCGAGATTTCGTATCTTCCTTTCTACCCGGGGATAAACAGGACTTTTAGAGTGCATGGCACGAGTATAATGAGTCAGAGATGGTAAAGGCGGTACTGCTTGGACTCCTTTAACGGCGAGGTCTTACGGGCTGAATAAGCTTGAGTTGAGTAGGCTCGGCTACGAGGCTGTGTCGTGGTCGAACTCATCAGTGGTGGCGGGCTCGGGCGGGGCTTTGTTGGTGGTATAGCACAGTATGACTCCTAGGTTGCATGTCTTATGTAGAGTAGTCGAACTCGTCAAAGTGAGCTCTTTTGGGCTCACAGCGTGAGGCCTTGTGCGATACTCTTTGGTGATCGACTCTAGGTTGCGTGCACAGTGTGAAGTAGTCAAACTCGTCAAGTGAGCTCTTGGGCTCAGGCGGCTGAGGCCTTGTTAGGCGATATAGCTGAGGGCGTCGACTCAAGGCTGCGTGTCTGTCTTGAGTGGTCGAGACTCGTCAAAGTGAGCTCTTGGGCTCAGGTCTTCGAGGCCTTGTTGATGGCTGAGCGATCGACTCTCTGAGGCTGCGTGGCTGTGTGGAATGGTCGGTCGTCGAGTGAGCTACCTGGGCTCCGGGCGGCGGGGCCTTGTTGCGATATAACTGGCGTCGACTCTAGGGCTGCGTGGCCTGCGAGTGTCGAACTCATCAAGAGTGAGCTACTAGACTCGAGTATTTGAGGCCTTATTAGCGATAGCTGAGTTGATCTGTCTCCTAGGCTGCGTGGCATGTGTTGAATAGTCGAGGTAGTCAAAGTGAGCTATTGGAGCTCCGTGGGCTATGATCGCGATATAGCACGAGGTGATCGACTCTGGGTACATTAGTAGTGCATTGCATAGTGGTCGAAATCGTCAAAGTGAAATTCACTAGGCTCGAGGCGGCTGAGGCCTTTTGGCGATATAACCTGGTGATCTAACTCACAGGGTACGCGTGGCTGTGTAGAGTAGTCAGGCTGGTCAAAGTGAGCCTCTTGGGCTCAGGCTAAGGCCTTGTTGGTGATATAACTGAGCGTCGACTCTATCTTTGCGAGGGCTGTGCGAGTAGTCAAGCGAGTGAGAGTGAGCTCTTGCGGGCTCCGAGCGTGAACCTTGTTAATACGAAGAGCTCTGTAAATTGAGCCGACAGCGTTAGTATGACTTTCAATTATTGGAAGATGCGAGGAGTGTCTTTAATCTTTGATTTATGGAGAATTTAGGCTTGATTGCGAATTCCAGGGTGCTTTGACTTATGCTATAAATGGCGGCTTCATTGCTATGGAGTTTATACTTTGGATATTCGCCTCTTACGGTGCGTGGCGAGATCTGCGAGATGAGTGTGTCGAGAAGCTTGATCGTCTTCACTAGGGGATCCACACGAAGATTACAGTTGTTTTGTTGGACTTACGCTTTGTGGAGTTGTGTTTTCCTCAGTCTCCCTTTATGGAGTCATGTTATTCCACCTTCGTGCTAGGAAATGTGTCCATGTAGTTTCAGCCCCGGAATAAAGAGATTTTCCTTTATGGATCTCTTGAATTTTCACGTTAGTGTATTTAATTTTCTGCGTCTTCTATAGTTTGTGCTATTTGCAATGTTTGCTAAATCACCAACAAATACTTCATTCATCCTCAGAAGTGGATAATGCTTTGTCGAGATTACAAACTCTGATGTATTGATAAACATAGATGCTCCACATTCCATGCATGATGTAGAATTTTCCCTCCTACGTTCGGGCTCGTAATTGCACAGTCGATGACTCGAGGATATGATGTAGGCGCGGAGTCCAGTTGGGACTAGTTTTCCATCTTATTTGGATTCTTCCTTGTTGGCAGGAGCTTCTTTAAGACTAAATCACCTGGCATGTAGCTCCTGGGCTTGACTTTTTGGTTTTAGTACCTTGCCGTCTTCCTTTGGTAGTCTTCAGTGCGCCTTAGGACCTGCTCTCGTTTTTCATCCAGGAGGTCCAAATTTAGGCGGAGAGCCTCGTCATTGTGTTCCACATTTACCAATTCGATTCTTGGGGACTGCTTGGAGCCTCGACGGGGGCTCTTTGCCGGTGCAGGCTAAGGCGAATGGGGTTTCCCGGGTTGCTAACTTATCGTTTGTCTGCCAGGCCCTGCTTCCTCGGGGAGTATTCTACCCATTTTCCTTTAAGATCTTCTAATTTGGTCTTCAAAGCGGCCTTAAGGGTTACGAGGTGACTTGGCCTGACCATTAGGCTAGGATGTCTTTGGAGGCGAGTAATAATTCTTAATTAGGAGCTCGACCACGAAATCCACGAACTTGGCGTTGTCAAATTGCTTTCCATTGTCTGATACTAGGGCTCTTGGGATACCAAACCTACATATGATGGCTCGCCACACAAAATTGTGTATCTTCTGTTCTGTGATAGTGGCCAAAGGTTCGGCTTCGGCCCACTTGGTGAAGTAATCTACTGCAACGATGATAAATTTACATTGGCCCTTCCCAAGGGGCAGAGGTCCCAGTATGTCCAAACCCCACTGTTGGAAAGGCAGGGGCTTGTAATTGATGTCAAGGGCTCTGATAGGAGGCGTGAGATCTTGGCATGCTCCTGGCAGATCCTGCATTTCCTAACCAGGTCGATTGTGTCTCTGAGTATTGTGTGCCAGTAGTATTTCATATGTATTTTTCTTAAAAATAACTCATTTTGAACCAAACTATCTTTTTCGTGCATTTTTATTGTCTTTTAAAAAAAATTGGTTATTTTGGCAAGAAAATAAAAGGTTTTTTTTTTTTATCAAAATCATGCCAAAAATTGGAGGGTGAAATTTTCAAATATGGATTTTCAAAAGACGTATAATCAAATCACCCATAAAAGAATTGAAAAAGAAAGAAAAAAGCTCACATGGGAACAAAAGAGATATGGTTTCAACAAGTCAAATGATTGAAGTTTAAGATGAAATTGTTACTCTATGAGGATTATCTTTGTATATATTTGAAATCAATTATTTTGGAAATGATTAACTACATAAATGGAATTATTATATTAGATATAATTAATTACATAAATGGTGTTCCAATTTTTGGATTTTCCGGATTTGTTGTCTTAACTTTTATTTTCTTCAATGATTTTTTTTTTTGTTTTTAACTTTATTTTCCAGTAAATAACCTTTCATTTTCTTACTTAATTAAATGGTTTTTTCCATAAAGATTTATGTTTTATCTTTTTTTTTTTATGTTGTCGTTGTTTTATCAGCGTTTTGTTTGTCATCAGCTTATTATGACATGGTGTTGTTCATCGTCTTGTTGCGGTATTTTATCTGTGCGTGGGCAATTCAGACAGACAAAGCGGATCTACTCATGTGCAAGAAAAGAGAAGGAAAAAAATAGGAAAAGAAAATGAAAATGATGGAAAAAAATATTGAGCATCTAAAATTTTTCATTCTTATATGAAATTTGTCGATCCCTTATTTGTTCGAGTTTTCTACTATTATTGAAATTAAACATTGAATACATATCCATAGCAAGTACGGTTATGGTAATATTGATGTTTAAATCTTAATTGGATTAAAATGGAAAAAAAGTTGAAGAAGCGATTACAATTTACAATACTGATTCGTTCACTTTCCATAATTTTATGAGAAACGATGCTTTACATGGCCTCTTAGTGTTCTCGGGGAAACTTTCTTGTTTTTTCAATCAAATATTTTATATTCTTTATGTTTTGTTTTCAAAACAAAAAAGTGGCTCAAATATATTTTTATGTTTCCTTATCATCCTTGTTTTGAAAAGAAAACGGGTTTTAAAGCGAAAACAAACATGGGTTTAGTGTTTTTCGTTTAAAAAAACAATTTTCAAAAAGAGTTACTTAAACCAAACAGTATCTCCGATTCAAGAGATATATATGATTTCAACAAGTCAAATGACTGGTGTTGGAGATGAAATTATGAGTTTTGTATGTATTTAGTTTTTTTTTTAAATTACTAAAATAGTTTGAAAATAAAAATAATTTTAAACTAGTATATATAAATAATTTCATAGTGTGACTATGGCATTAACTTAAAAAATTCTAAAACATTTGTAACATGGTGTGTAAAGTGTTGACTTATTTTTTTTAAAAGTTAATATCGTAAGCAACCAACTATAACATTAACTTAAAAAATTTTCATTGTCATATTGATGGCTGCGATATTCTTGTTCACTAGTTTGAGCATTATTTTCATTTTCAAACTATTTTAATAATTTTTAATAAAAAACTAAATTGATCAAGCTCAAATTATGACTCCAAATTGGGAAGATTATTGTCACTTGTTTATATTTGAAATCAATTATTACATAAAATTGTCATTTTCTTTAAAGAAATATATTTTTAATTAAATGGCGGTATATATTGAAACATATATCAAAATCGATAAAAATCATAAAATATGAAATATCATCCAAGTTAATAACATAATGAATTTGATCAAATCCTACACATTTGATAGTTAGCCTACATATTTGATATTATATTATATTTAGAGGAATACTTATGACTTGATTCTATCGTATTGAAGACCGTTGGTTAATTTCTTATCTATGATCAGATATGCTTTAACAATCACAGGTGCCTATAAATAAATAAACGATATACCAAAACTATGACAACCACATGTCGCATCAAGACGACGATAAAATCACGAAAAAAACAAATAAAAACCTAGATATGTGTAAAATAATCATTTTATTGAGAAAGAAAATGTGAATCTGTAGTATATCTGTGAGGGTTTATTTATTAAACTATGATTATCGTGAAAGGATATTTTTGTATTAGAAAATAGTTTCAGATTAAATGTTTTGAAAATAAATACAATTTTAATACCCAATTAAGGGGTTTTTAATGATAAATAAGAAATAGGAAATAAATAAAATGCTAATAAAATTCTATATTTATTATTTAATAATTTAAATTCTTAAATTAACTAATGAAAAACTTATTTTATGTATTTCCATATCAAGCAATAATAAAATTAAGTTAAAAAATATTTTAAACCATCGATCAAATTGACTATATATATTTTATAAATTATAATTAGAGTAGAAAGAACATTAAAACATATATTTTTTTTTAACGATTAAACATTTTAGTTACAATCATAATAAATTGTTTTCATTGAAACTCGAATCCAAGACCCTCATCTCTCAATGCCCTACTTTTATGAAATGTTGGGCACTCTAACACATGAGCTACTATAATAGTTGAAATTGTGGAATAACCAACCTCCTCAAAATAACATTAACATTTTAGTTAATATTTTTAAAAATATTTAAATATTCTTAATTTTTCATTAAATTTTAAATTAAGCTAACTTTTATTGTCCAGATGTGAACGAAGCGGTGTGCTCAAGAAAGACCGGATCATACGGAACAAAGCGAAAAAGTCAAGGTTGATGACGGTGGAATGTTGGTGGAATCGATGGAGGAGGACGTGGTTCTTACAGCTCCAGAGGTAACAAATCATCAAAGAACATTGGGAGGGACTCTTGGAAGCCCCCCCCGGTTGAACAAAGATACTCTTCTTGGCACAGCAAGAGCATTCTGGATGATGGTGATCCTTGATGAAGTTTGTCTCAAATGGCGGTGGCTTTTCAATGGAGAGAATGGGGTCAATTGCCTTTATTTATTTATCGGCGAGAAAAAGCTAGGTTCACGAGACCTTAGCGTCGAGATCCCTCAAAATCATGGGGTGTCTGATTTGGATATAGCTTGTCTAATCAAAGACTCATTTATCTTTGGCATGAAATCCCAATGGAGCCCCGGTGGCCATCGATAATGACTATTTCTTAGGGAAGTTTCCTTTATCAGCGATTATAACTATACAAATATGAGGTATGGATGGTGCTTGACCATTATATCATTATTAAATTGGTTTCCTAACTTTGATCCTTTTTTTAAATACTATGGAGAGGATGTTGGTTTAGATGCGACTACCTGTCTTCACATTGAATATAATGATCGAGAATTTCTCTTGTGAGTGGGAAGAAAATTGGGAAGCAAGTAAGAGTAGACTAAAATTTAGAAGCCTTGTTACTAGAGGAAATTGCGCTCGTCTGTGTGGAAGTGGATATCACCCAGACCACTACTTTCCAAATTTAAAGTCAGAAGGAAGGTACGCGAGGATCGAATATGGGGGTATTCACATAGTGTGCTTCGGTCACGACATTTCTTGTCATCGAAAGAAAGATTGTCAGTCAATGTCATGTAATTCAGAGCAAGTGTTATTAAAGGAAAGGTATAATACGCAAGCTCCGTTTCTAGGGAAGGTGGTGCAAGAAGGATAAGGAATTTAGAGGAGTTCCTCAAAGATAAGGATATGATTATCGATCTGGAGGTACATTAAAAAGTATGGTTCTTGGATGCTTAGTGTCCATAAAACCAAAGAGGTGATAGGAGGCATTGATAGTCGAGGTTCATTGCTAGAATGCATGATCCTAGGGGGCACTCGATGGTAACTATGATAAGGAGGGTCCCACTAAGCTCAAACAAACTTAAGGATATAGCAAGCCGGAGTCATCTTTTAATGTTTGGAATTGGAAAAAACCAAGGGGTGGAGTCGAAAGTCATTGAAGCGTGGTGGTGATCTTGCTTGCTGGAGACCATGTAGCCTTGATGGTAAACTTCAAGTAGGAACCAAAAGGCCTATAGTTCGGATTAATGTAAAGGCCCAACTCTTCCCTCAAATGAAATTTTACCTTACCCAGCTGCTTACACATTCATTCATCATGTAGATCTGAGGATCGCTGTCACTACGAGCGATCCATGGCAACCGACGAGAGGATGAACATATTGTTGTTCGAGGCTCAGACAATGGTAGGTCAATGACTCAAGAGGTTATGAATGCTCGTCCTGTAGAAGATGATGCCATTAGGGCATCGTCCATTATGATCGTATTGCATGAAGAACACCACTAAGACCCTTCCATAGGTATCAGATCTGCTTATTACAATCCTTTCATACTTGCAGATGTTCCTAATGAAGGAGATGGATTGGAGAAACCACCCATCTTAGGGACTTTGTGACTTATTATTCTTCAGTTGTGTTTGCATGTTGTATGGACCTAAATAGGTATTTTCTTCAAGTTTTATTTTTTTTTTTTTTTTTTATGGATTGCTTGACTTGGGATTGTCGGGCGGCTGGGAATTTGGAAAAGCTCTTAAGGAATTGATTCGTTTGAATAGAACAACCATTGTTGCATTAATTAAGCCCTAAAGTTTCAAAGCGCTCATGCTGATGTTATTTACCAAAGAAATTAATTTTGGCTGGGTTCTTGTAGAGAGGCAATAGGTTTAGTGGTTGAATATGGATCTTTTGGAGGGACTCTGTTTTGATTAACATTGTTCACTCTCCCTCAATTTGTCTTTGATGCGTGTTATGAATGATAAAAATGAGCCCTTGGTTTCTTTTACGTGGTCTATGGCAATCCAGTTGTGGACTTGACGTAAGTTTATGGGAGGCTTTGGATCTCTCACACAAGTTTAGGTACGGAGGACCTTGGCTATCGAAATTTGGAGATTAAACCTCGATTAATAATGCGCTAATGAGGTGAGTTTGCCTACCTTGGAATTGTCATAGAAGTGCAGTTTGAATAATTTGGGTGTTTGACCCGGGGTCTTGTTGATATAGAGATTCTCGGGTTTAAGTTTACTTGGACACGAGGTAGGTATGACCATACTTTCGAGGGAACTCGTTACTCATCCTCAGTTGGAGACGGGTTCTAAGTTTAGATCGGGCAATGTGTAATGTGGAATGGAGAAACTTATTTCCTGCATCCTCAGTTACTCATCTCCCCAATCATATTGATCATTATCACTATTAATCAAGTTTCATGGGAATCCAAAGATGGCGGTGCATCGACCTTTTTTATTTCAAGCTACTTAACATACATTCATAATTCCATAAAATTGTTCAATCGGTTTGGAATAAAAGAAAGCGGTTTGTTCTTAATAATGCTTACGTTGATAAGCTCTTGTAAGTAAACGAAGTCGACATTTGGAAAATATCCTGAGCCGAAGCGAAGGATATTAAGCTCGTATTGCGGGAATTCAAAATATCACTCTGAATCATCATAACTGCTTAGTCAAAGCTTGACACCAAGCAGAAAAGATCTGTGATTTTGGCCCAAGAGGAGATCCTACAAGTGCAAAATAAGAAAGATGGATCGTTCGAGATTGATCGGAATACGAAATATTATCATGCTTTTGGCAGTAGTGAGAAGATCAATGAATAGATAGGGGCTCTCAATCGATGGGGAGTGGTTGACTAATATGTACACTCTGGCTCGGCATGTCAAAGATTCTATAAAATGACTTTTCAACAGGATTCTATTGGTTGTAATGAGTCTCTTGCCTTGAAGGGGTTGGTTCCTGTCGATCCCTACGCATATGTTAAATAACATTCATGTATCGTTATCTGATGTAGAAATTAAGCAAGCCTTGTTTGATATGGATCCATTTAAAGCCCCAGGACCAGATGGGTTTCATGCTGGATTCTTTCAACGCATGTAGGACATAGTTGCCTCCCTGAACAGGTGAATGACACTCTACTAGAGTTAATTCCAAAAGTGAAATATCGGAAACTATGACAATTCGGATCCGTGAAATGCTGTAATGTATCTTTATAAATTGTGACAAAGGTTATGACTACTCCCTTGAAATGGTACTTCTACAATTAATTGGACCTTTCCAAAGTATCTTTGTCCCAGGGCGCCAAATTACAGATAGCATCCTAATTTATCAGGAGGTATTACATTCGATGAAGAAAAAACAAGGAGCAGTGGGACTGACGACAATCAAAATTGATTTGGAGAAGGCATATGATCGGTTATCATGGGATTTCATTAAGGACACTATTATGGAAGTTGGTCTCAATCAAACTTGGAAAAGAAATCTAATGCATGGTATTAAATCTTCTCGTTTGTCTATACTATGGGATGGTACTCAATTAGATTGGTTTACTCTGGAGAGAGGTATTAGACAAGGTGACCCTATTTCCTCGTACATATTCGTAATGTGTGTTGAGCTATTGAGTTGTATTATTTGAGAGCTATTATTTGATAGGGAAATTTGGAGGGAATCAAGTTATCACGGCATGGCCCCACGCTCTCTGATAGGTGTGAATGATACTAGCATTTATAACATGTTTTCCATGTGTTTATGTAACCTAAATGATGATTCACCTATATTCCTAAAGATTACATAATACCCCATTTGCTTATGTTTCTGAATTAAAGAAAATCAAGCAGAGGGCAAAAATCTAAGAAGGAAGAACTTGTTGTTAGAGCACTAGTTCTCGGCGGAGGTTCGCCATGTGAAGAAATGGCTTCGCTCCAAGCAAACAAAAGAAGAAGCCTCGAGTTCGTAAAGGCGAAGAGGTTCACGAGAGAAAGGAGGTATTGATTAGAACACCCTCGGGGTTCGCATTAGTAAACATACCTTCTCAGGCGAAAATTATCAGTTGAAGACACTTGCCATTTGCCAAATCGAAGAACATGTTGGAATAACAAACCTCGTATTTTTATCCTATTTTGCCCATTTTCCAAAGCCACATAAATATATGTATTTGAGACTTGATTATGATTCGGTTTTTGGGTGAGAGAACACCCTCCCTAGGGTTTCTTTCCTCTCTTCTTCTTGTGCCATTTTATAGTTTTTGATTTTGTTCATTTATACTTTGGATTTAGGGCTGATATTGAAGATCTAGCTCACTAGAGGAGCTCTTGCAACTGGGGTGTAAATTTTGAGACTCATTTCATCTCATTTGTTTTGTATCTCTAAACTCTACTCTCTTTATCAATCTTTCATTATTATGTTTATCTTAAATATGATTTTGTTGGATTTCTTGGTTGCAATGGTATTAAGTTTCCCTATGGTTGATTGTGGGAAGTTGATGTTTGGTTTTATATGTTTTATGATGATTTTGTGATGTTGTTCTTGAGTTATTATGGTTTTAACTAATTAACCCATACTAAAGAGTTGGAGTCTTCGATCCCATGGGCATCCTTGGTGGCAGATGCAGCCACAAAATCTAGTCGGGTCTCTTTAAGGCATGCCTGGTTAGTGAAATACTAATTAACCTAATCAAAGTTTAGGAAATTGGGAATGCCTGAGTACTAGATGATTTCATTAGGAGTAGCACCATCTGCATTATGTGAGAATCGTATGGACGAGGTGATCGATCCAAGTGTAATTCGGGTAGTCTATTGTATGGACCGAGAGGTGACCAATAGGATTCTAGGAAAGCATTGCCTTATAAAAGTATCATACTTAATGACCTAGATGGACCGAAAGGAGAATAGGGGTGGTGGGAGCGAGGGGAGACCACCAAAGAGTGTAAAACCTCTATATGATTCCTTGGACATGCACTGAGTGTACGTTCACTCAATCGATTAGTAATGACACTAAACCATACATGCATCAAAGGAAACAATTAGCCTAATATCTTTTCCTTGAGTTTTTCTTCGACATTAATCCTTCCTTGTAAGTGAGTGACAGTCATACCCTTTTTTGTTTTGCTTTATTTTATTCTTATTTTAGATTATAAAACATTCTTTTCTCATCATTGAGTCGCTCAAATAGTGAACGACTTTAGTAGTCGGGGTACTCAATCCTCACTAAAACCACACCTTCCCTGTGGAATCGATATTTGGACTTTTAGTCCACATTGTATTACTTTGACCGGTAATAGCACAACGGAAATTTTCTAACAATCTTTCATCTATTCTTTCGGATGATCTTGTCTATTCTTTGAGGCCTCGATGCACTAGCTTCGAGTCATATTAGATTGTATGAATAGATTCTATGGATGCTCTAGACAACGAGTTAATTTCCAAAAATCTCAAATCTTCTTTTCAACTAATGTAGAAAACCAACTATATGACAAATTGTCTACCTTTTCTGGTATCCGCACTCAAACAACCTTGGTCGATACTTGGGCGTTACATGCATACATGGTCGAGTTCCATCTTAGGTGATTTCAAAATATCATAGGTCGAGTGACTTGAGACTTGATGCAGGAAAATGAAATACCTTTAAGCACGATCGTCATATATTGGCATAGTCAGTCTTGCAATCTATTCCACTTTATCCAATGCAATTTATGCTTATTCAAAGGGTGTTTGCTCTAAAATTGAGAAAACCATTAGATATTTTTTATGGGAGGACGTGATTATCATAGAAGCATTAATCTTGTTTAAGTGGGAAAGCGGTTGTGAAACGAATCGGGGAAAAGGAGATCTAGGGTTACATAAAATGCATGAAATCAATTTAGCCTTTATCCAAACTAGGTTGGAGAAATATCTGGACTAAAGATAGCCTATAGTTGAAGGTGCTAAGTGGAAAATATATGAAGAACAAGTACGGCTTGAACATATTACAGCAAAACACGGGTCATCTAATGCTTGGTAAGGCATAGTGAAGGCAGCTCCCTTTCTCACACAAGGATTTAGTATTCATGTCTGGAATGGCCAGAGTACATCCTTTTGGTTTGATACCTGGATAGATGATGAGCCTCTCTTTCAAAGTCTAACACGAGAGATTACTCTCCCTGAATTATATAGCCGAGAGATTATAAAGGATTTAGTATTCATGTCTGGAATGGGCAGTGTACATCCTTTTGGTTTGATACCTGGATAGATGATGAGCCTCTCTTTCAAAGTCTAACACGAGACATTACTCTCCCACTGAGATTATATAGCCAAATTATGTGATTCTCACTTGGATACCAAGTCAAGGGTGGGATTGGACCAAATTTGTGGGTTCTTTGCCTCCCCGTGTCAAAAATAAGTTGGCAGCTTCTATTTTATGTGAATATTCCTCCATGGAAGATGAAATATGTTGAAGAAGGGAAATATTAAGAGATCATTTTCAATCCCATACGCATATGACGACATCGGCCACATTCGGAGAGAGTTTCTAAAACATTGGATGGATATCGAGCTTCAATGTTGAATCGAATATATATATTTTATGGCTTGTAAACCATGGGAGAATTATGTAATTTATGTGTAAATACGAGAGAGTGAGGCGGGGTTCCACTTTGCCATGCCTCTTCCCATCTAACTATGGCCCCGACATGGGCTGCTCTGATACCACTAACTTGTCACGCCTCCTGTGCCACTCTAACTTGCTGACACCCCCTGACAGGGTGCTTTTAATACCACTTAACTTACCTTCTCGTTTACTTTTTTCCATCTTTATTAATTTGCTCATTCATGCTCCCTTATTAAACATTTAGCAGGGGAAATATATTATGAGCGGATTACAAAATATATTCAAAACTCATAAATAGAGTGTTTCAACATATACAAATTTTTACATTGCTTCTGAAAGCAAAACATATCTGAAAATAGACCAAAAGGTTTTTAGTGGGCTAGTAGTGTGTTGGCCCCTTGGTTGCTAATAATGGATTATCCGGGCTTCTAGTTCCTACTTCTCGTATGCATTACACGGATGAAACACTTTCGTACTAAGCTTATAGCTTAGTAGGAAGTAATACATCGGCGGAAGCCTCTCTAATAAGGGTCGTAAAACTTTAGACAAGCTTGCATATACGTAACACTCATTTACATATACACATGCTTATTATGTTTTTGAACATATCATTTATAGATACTTCTATCCCTATCATACTTATTCGTCTTATCATGTTTCATTTCATATCATCTTTCATTTTACATTTTGCTTCTTGTACTTATCACCATATCCGCATTATCATCACATAGCAATGCTATGCTTCTCATATCATGTCATCTCATTTGCATATTCTTGTCATTTATCTTATGTTTCATACCTCACAATGCCTTAGAGAAGTGGATGAGGAGAGAACTATAAGGACCCGATGTGCTATAATCATTGTACGAGACAATGAACTATAAGAACCCGAAGGTGTCATATCACAGACGAGACAATGGCCATCTATATGGCCTGGCGCTGCTATCATTGCACGAGACAATGACCGTCTATAAGGGCCCACAGGCGCTGTAATGACCTAAACGGGGCCAACTGATCAGTAATGTTGTAGTCTTTTCTCCCTAATAGGCATGCCCATCTATCCCTCTACTATGTTCTAAGCAGACAATCATTTTCTTTGATTTCATTTACAATATATATCCCATATCCTCGAATAACTATTGTTATCCGATAATCATGTGCAATATTTTCTTATCATTTCCGCATGCATCTTTATTCTTTGCTTTCTAGATATTTATACGTTTTTTCTATATGCTCTCATTACATATTTTATCTTTTTCATCCCTTAAATCCAAGGAATAAAACTACATTTAAACACATTAGAAAATGAGGGCAAGAAACAATGTTTTACCAATCCATCAATTCGCTACTGACTCCGCGAGGAATATAACATTTTTTTTATAATTTTTGTAATTTGTACGAACCTCTTTCTTTCACTTATTAGGATCCTATTAGTCCAAATGGAAGATTTAAAAATTAACGAAATAGATGAACCAAACAAAAGATTATGTGTATGCCTGGGAGGAGCACCACTACGCCAGTGCGACCACCTCGCTACGCCTAAAGTGACCAGCAAGGCACTCTGGCCTTGGTTTGCCTAGGCTAAATGACTCACCGGTTGAGGTGTCGAGCAAAATGTAGAAATGGACCAATTTTGGCCATTATCAACAGAAATCTTTTAACCAAATCCAATCATTTTGTAACAAAACTACAAAACTAACTTAAACCCAACCAAAATACACATAAAGTTCCAAACTAAAGTTCCAAACCATTCCATACCCTTTTTCCATACTAGTATTCCATACATAATCCAAACATATGTAGATTCCATACCTTTGCTTTTCCTTCTATTTTTCTTCTTCCTTCTTCCTTCTTTTTCTTCTCTTCTTCTCTTCTCTTCTCTCTCAACCGATTTGCCTTATCCCAAAGCCAAAATGAGATATTTTGGTAAGGCCATGTTTGCCATGGTCTTTTATTTTGCTTTAATTTTTCCCTTGCATTTAAGTCTCTTCTATTTTCACTTTAATTGCAATTCAACTGAAGTCTTATTTCCACTTTAGCATATAATTGATGTAAGCACTGGGAAGCCTGGTACAAATTTTAAAACACCATCATCAAAGGATTATTATCTAATCCTGTGCACGCTAAAACTTATTAAGACCATATGTCAGATGCTCAAGGGGGAGAAGAATCGCTTTGTCACCGAACCGTTTAAAGAATTAGTTAGTTCAAAATCGCAAGTACATATGTCGCACAAGTAATAAAGTGGATCTATAAGTCAAAGATAATGCTCCTACGTAGATTGAAAAGAATTTAATTTCAACTACCCTAACTACTCAAGTTCTACACTATGTGAATGTCCCATTGAGAAAATTTAGTAATCTAATAAAAAATTTTTAATAACTCGGAACTACATTTCAAAATAAAGGAAAGAAAAATAAATCCTAAATAAATAATTGCATCTTAACTGCATTACGTTGGAAGCAGACACTGGATTTCATCGTTGTTGGCATTATCAATTCCTGCATCATAATCTCATTCTATTTTCCCTTGTGTTGGAATCTGAATTTGTTAAGAGGCAAGGTAGTATAGTTTGGATTCCTCCTCTAACCATACTTTTCACTGAGTAGAGATTCATGTTCATTCTTGAAATATGATTTTAATCAATTACTTGTAATTAGAATTCTCTCAGAAGATTCCGGTATTTTTCTTTCTCCAATACTTCAGTACCCATTTCTTATGACTACGTGATTCAGCTTCCTACATGGTAATTGGCTGATTCCACAAATGAATGATGTCTCATTCTTATGATTTGAAAGAGTTTTCTTTCTCGGATTAGATCTCACATGCCAACACGGGATCAAGATCGTTCTTCCAGACCAAGGAGAGATATCTAATTGATTAAATTTATATATCACTCAAGCCATTCTCAAACGATGAGCAAATTGAGGATTTATCAAAGTAACCTTTCAGAGCTCATTAGTTCTTCAATATTAGTCTAACATACCTGGGTAACTGATCTAGCTCAGAATTCCATCTCTCGTGTCACTCGTAGGGCCTCCTGAAATCGCAGCCGCACAATAGTCCTTTCATTGGTATAAGCTACTAAAATTGGGAACAATCAATTTCAAAAACAACACCATTCAAATAAATTCAACATTCAACTCAGGAAATTTTCTTCTCATCGTGCAAAAAAGACCATAACTAACATCATATCTTTCCTAGTAAGTCAAGGTCTTCGAAAACCTGGATTACGTATCACACTAAAATACCTGATCAGAAAATTTCACGCAATTACAATCAACTAAAGAAATATCAGATTAGTTTGGAGTTCATTAATTCAAACAAGAACGAAAGGAATTTCAGCAAAGATTTAATTTCAACTTCAAAACTTCTAAACAATTTATTGTTTCAGATCTAGTAAACTAATAAAAAATCCTACGATAAATCAAAAGAGTCCCCGCCTCCCCAGTACTCCTAAGCCCTGCTCTCAATGCCAATCGAGCATCTCGCTCTATAGTCGCTCCTATTTATAGTCTCTAAAAGCTCGGGCCCTAACTTCAATGCTTTTACTTAATCCCTTAAATTTTAGCCCAAATTGTCTTCCTCGTGATGTAGTTTTCTAATTTTGTCAGTTTCGCAAAGAAGAAGTCTTGCGTCGCAACATGCTCTCGTGTTCTTCCTTGGATTTCACCACATTGTTTTCTTTACATCGGACAATGGTTGGAGTCAGCTTCTTCAAATTGGTGTCGCAAACTGCTTTTCTCGTCGCTGCATAAAGTATTTTGCTTCGGGTTTTTATCAAGAACATTGTTATGTATTATCATTATCTCAGTCATGCACTAAGTGCAAAGTCTGTCGCCACTTAAATTGCTTTCCTCTGTCGCAACTTCATTTTTGCTAAAGATTTTAAGCATAAGAAAGGTGAAGACTATAACACTTTTGGCCCTAAGTGGCATGGATTTCCTCAATTGTGGTGCACTTGTTTTTAAAGATTGACCCATAACTTAGTGATACAATTCTCATATGGATGTTAAGACGTTCTTTTGGAATGTGGGAATCCAGAAGTAAATATATGGATAAACCTAAAAGGTGTATGGTTCCAAAAGATAACCAAAAAATTTTGTAGGCTAGTTAAATCTCTTTATGTCACTCAAACAAAGGGCACGATCAATTTTAATCATGTTGAATACATCTAATGGATTCTCCATTAATGATGTTGATAAATGCATTTAGAGCAAAGTTAAGAATAAATCAGAGTTATCATTTGTATATATATTACGATATGTTTATATGCCTGGTCTAACCTATGTTGTCATCGAGACTAAGATAACTTCCTAAGATCTTAAATTTGATATGAAAGATCAGGAGGCTGCAAAGGTGATTTTAAGAATTAAAATATCAACGCTTAATGGACTTAACCTTTCAAGAACAAGATGTCGAGAAGATTTTAAGGAGGTTGGAAACACTTTGATTGTAAACTTGTGTCCTAGTTATAAATACTCAAAATTGAACAAAGTAAAAGTGTTATATGTATATCTTCCGTACATTAAAAACACAGAATATAAAATTAAATACAAGCCCCAACACTACTTCTCGTTAGGCTCTAGGGGGTTTTGTGACCATTTTTTGATGGATTTTTGTGGAAGACAAAGACCCAGTTAGATAGAATTTGAGTTCCCACTCTCATTTCTTGCCAGGCCCTTCCCACTATCAAGTTATTCACAATTCATATTTAAATTATAAGTCTATCCACTTTACGTGGCTAAGAAGAGGTCAACTTTGGGCATTGAAGGCTGGCTAGATCATTAATTAATTTACGTGATTCGTTATTCCTGCGGGCTTAACAAGGCCTTAATTCCTCATGTGCATAATTACTGTCGTGTCAGGTTAATTATTTCCCACAATAATACTCACTCCATTTCCTCTGTTTGGGGGCTAAAAGAACACTTTGCCTGCTTCTAACTCCTTTGCCAAATCCATACGTGATTTGCACTAGCCCTGCTCTCCTTCATTTCCAAAGGGAAAAGAGGGAGATATTACAGCCCTTTTCTCACAAGAAAACGGAAGGAACATGCAAACACAGATCAGGAAAGTTCATATTACGTACATTGTCTTACCCAAACAAAGTGAAATACTCAGGCCCTAATATAATATAGGACCAATTTCGAATAGGGCTTGGGAAATATATAGCATATATCTAGAATGCAAATGCTACAACCTGCTGGACGCTTAAGCCCGTGACCTTCCAAATTTTAAAACACAAAATATAGAATGCATGCAAGTAACCTAAAATATAGAAATTTGTATACTGCTTGTAGCTCTGCTTGCTTATTTGTTAACTCCGTATGAGGCTTAAGGTGCCATTACAAAACAGTAATGTGATAACAAATGCATCCACAATTCACTCCAATTACACCGGTGGCGCAAGATTATAAGATAAATTCAGAAGATCAGCATGACCTCAAGGGCTTATTTCAATAGAGTGAATAAACAAGCAACAAGCAAATTAGCTATTAAGAAAGAAGGTACTAAACCAATTTCGTGAACACATGGAAGGTTTGTATGTGAAATCAATGTCTTCCAAGGAATCATGTCAGTCAATTTGAAGGTCATCAGTATATATATCATCATCAATATTCATATGAGTTCTGCGAAATAAATTTAGGTAGTCACTGCTTAGGGTTCGAGTCGGGTTGGCCTCGGCGGTGATAGTTGTCAATACCGGTGGAGTGTCCGAAAGGTGGATTGTTGAAACTTTAAATCAAATACATGGTAATTGAAGTCATCAGAACTGTAGAAGTGAAATAAAGATTTTAATAAAAGGAGAGCCCGAGAAGTGATCGTTGAATTGGAAATCAAGTCCACGAACAGCTGAACGCCCACAAATCAGCTCTAGGTCTCTTCAATCGATGGAACCAACATCCATGATAGTCAATGTAAACTTGTGGGTTCGAATATTCGTAATTTGGGACACCGGCCACAATCAAAGGAATCGAACCGGTCATCCATATGAGATTATTGAAACTGCCAGTCCCCGAGATCGGAAGCAGAAGAGGGTCTCATTTGTGAGCTGAGGTAATACGGTAATCAAACCCTTCCAAGCCATAGCAGCCCTTTGACAGATACCCCACTGTAGATGAGATGGAAACCCTAGGACTATTAATCTGCAAAATTAATTGGGTGTGAGAAAACTAGAACCCGCTGCATATTAACCCACAGAATTACCTGGTGCTGGAGTGCCAAGAATATCTGGTTTTCACTCTTCTTCAAATTGTCAGGCCAACTGCTCTTGATCTCATTGCTTGTGCCTTGTGGAGAAAAATGGTCACACCATATGCGACCACACTAAATAGCAAAGAAAACATTCTTTCAAACCATGTATAATCTAAAAAGAGAAGAACAAAATGAGCGAATAGCTAGAAGATTCTCAATTACTTGTCGCCAAGGCCTTGTGCTCGAGAATTTTGCTGTCTTCGCCCCAGAAATTTCCCTCTTTATCCCTGACCTTTAAGATGTTCTCCCCCAATCGCAACCAACAACTCCTTCCAATACTATGTCACGGCAAAACAAATTTTATATTTCAATATTTAAGGTTTCAGCTTAAGAAATAATAACTAGAGCTATATCTTCAATGGTACAAAGGTTGATGATTTTCCGTGGGAATGTGGGATGTGGTAGCTCTTCTGGCTTGAGCCTCTCTTCGATGTAAAGAGAAAAAAAAATTTTAAAACAAAACTAATAAATAGAAGCCTTTAGCCATATCCGCTCTAGAAGAAAATAGCTAGAGACACCAAGGAGAAGCTCAGAATGAATTTCATCCTGAAGCTTTCATTCATTCTCGGGATTAATTACTACAAAGAAGGTATATACAAGATTCGAGTTACGCCTAATTAACAACTAAATAACTAACAACACGTCAAAGCAACAAAAACAACCCTGACAAAAATTAACTAATTCGAAAGATCGTGAATACAACCTCGCTCAAACACGCTCTGGGGACTTCGCAAATTCCACCTCTTCTTATCATGTTCCTTTATACCTTCCGCCTATATACCTTATGAGTTTCGATCTTCTCACATGCCCATCGACCCTTCTTCTGTAATCACTCCCTTAGATGTTCAGCATTTATTTTGCCATCCTTGAACACTCCAGAAAAGAAAGAAGAAAACTAGGATAAGTTTTCCATGAAATGTAATTTCAGATATATAGCTTGTGGAGGCAACTTAAGAAACTTACTTGTTAAAAATGCAGAGAAAGTTTCTAGAGGATACTATCCCAGACACAAAGAAATCGCTCTGTACAATGAGAGGGAGGTCAGTTTGTCTAAGAAGAAAAGAAAGATCGGACTTAAGAAGAGAAGGGTTTCTAATGCGCAGAGCGAGGAATGTCTGAGAAGAGGTGCACAATGAGGTGCCAGCCAAGGTCAGGGAAGATATATAGAAAGAGAGTGAGTTATTTTTATTTAATGTGTCAGTAAACTTAATGCCATCAAGAGATTATGTATGGTCATCATTTTCTGAAGGTGGTGCATTGGGAAGTAAATTTACTTCTCCATTCTTTCTCAATCATAATCGCACAGATCGTGATTAGTTTCAAACATTTTCATGAAATGGCATTAATATCTTATATATATATTGATCATTTTGGGATCGATGAAGTGAATTAGGGTATGTTTAGAAAACTCACCTTTTGAAAATACAAATTTTCAAAGACAAATATTTTTTAATATATAAAAACAACATTTTCGTGTTTTTATTTAGTAAAAATACCGGAAAGCTTTTTAAAGCCACTTTATTCTTCACGTTTCTCTATTTTCTTGTTTTGGAGAACATGAAACATTTTCAAAACCATAAACCAAACATACTTCTTTTTACTTCCATTTTTCCTCCTTTCTCCTAGTTCACAAACTCACTATATATAGATCAACTCAGCCTCCCAATACTTATGAAATGCATTGTTTATTTCATGTATAAACTGACTGGCCAGAGTGGATTTAGTTTTGAATTATCTTTCTCTATTTTTCCTACTCACAAACCATAGGATCGATCACTGAACATTTACTGAAACTGGCATTAATATTTTTTTGCCATTGATCAGCTTAAGATTTAAGTGAATTTGTTCTTTCCTTAGCTCATACATCATATGAAGATCGATCATTTTTAAACATTTCATGAAATGGCCTTAATATACACACACATATATATCTGTTGATTTAGTTTTTTTTTCAAGATTTATTTTCCTGACTACTTTGGGTATCTTGGATAAGGAACACTAAACTCCTCTTTTTTCCTAGTTCACAAACAATATAGTGATTCTATCGCTTAAGCATTTCATGAAAACAAGATTATATATTTTATATGTATATATATATTGATCATTGAAGTCAGAATAAAGTGAATTTACCTTTCTTTTTCCTATTTCAAAACATATAGATGATCAGTTTGAACATTTCATATGAAATGGCATTAATATTTTTATATAATACCGGGTCAGATGGATGAACTAATTCCCATTTCTTTTTTTCCTATTTCAAAACACACATAGATCTATCATTAACATTTCATGAAACATGACATTAATATTTTTTTATATATTTTCACCTCAGTTTCTGGAGGGATAAATGAATTTACTTCCTATGTTTTCCTAGTTCACAAACATATAAGATCGATCAGGTTTGAACATTTTATGTAATGACATTAATATTTTTTTCATATTGATCATTTTTTTTTTAAGATTTATATTGATCAGTTTGGGAGGACATGCATGAAGTGAATTTCATACCTTCCTAGTTCATGAAACTATATAGATCGCATCAGTTTTAACATTTCATGAAAGATATTTACCCTGGAAAGAACAGATTTGGCACATAGCATCCTAAATGTCTTAGATCGGGCCTTATTACACGCTGCCTGGCCACCAAAAGCCAGAAGAATATTATCAAGATACTTTTGTTTGTCTGAACGTCACGCTGAAACTATACTACTTTCCTTAAAACACAATTTTTTTTTTTTTAAAATTAATATAAGCACGTTCTCACACCTTTGTTTTACTAAAATTACCTACATAGAATGCAGAAAAACGTTGAATATATAATCTGTGATACATATACAATTTTATTTTTTATCTCAATGCCATGTAGCTTAAATCTTTTTATTGTAAGAAGTAGGTAGTGACTCGCGCACTGAAATACTAATTAACCTTAATCAAAGAAGCCTAGGAAATTTGGGAATGCCGAGTACTAGATGGATTTCATTAGGAGTAGCAATCTATCTCAAAGATATATGTGACAATCGTATGGACCGAGAGAGGTATCGAGATCCAAGTAATCCCGTAGTCCAATTGTATGGACAGAGAGGTGACGAATAGGATTCCCAAAGAAAGCATTGCCTTATAAAAGTATCATACTTAATGACGGGGATGATCGAAGGAGAATAGTGGAGTTGATGTGAAAACTGAAAGGAGGTCACCAGAGCAGTAAACCTCATATCGGATTCCGCTTGACATGCATTGCAGTACGCTCTTCACTCAATCGCTGATTGATGAACATAAACCATAAATGCATCAACGGAAACAATCAACCCTATTATCTTTCCTTTCGAAGTTCTTTCTTCGACATTAATCCATTCAAGTGAGCATTAAATCAAACCTATTTTGTTTTGCTTTATTTTTCCTTATTTTAGATTAGAAAAGATCTCTCTTCTCATCATCGAGTCTCCAAACAGTGAACACCTAGTAGCCTAGGGCACTAACTCATAAACCACACCTCCTATGGGTATTCAGCATTCGACTTTAGTCCATCAGACATTTGTGCAACCCATACGCTTGCGGAAAATTGCTAACACTCTCTCATCTATTCTTTGCGGATGATCTTGTCCTATTTTCTCAGCCCCCACGCACTCAAACTATGAGTCAGACAGATTGTGGCGAATAGAGATTTTGTGGATGCTCTAGACAATGAGTTAATTTCCAAAATTCCAAATATTCTTCAACTAATAGAGGTTAACCAGCTGGAGCACCTGTCCGCTTTTTCCTCGTATCCCCGCACTCACACAACCTTGGCCGATACTGCTTTCCCGTCATACATGGCTCTGTCTATACCGATGATTTCAAAATATCATAGATCGAGTGACTTCACTCGGGCCGATAATGGGTTATGAAAGCGCTCTTTCTTCACTGGCAGGTCATCACGACATTGGCACTACGCTCAGAATTTATTCATCTTATCCAATGCAATCTATGCTATTCCAAAGGGTGCTTGCTTTAAAAATTATGTTCATTAGATATTTTTATGGGGAGGACGTGATTATCATAGAATTGCTTAATTCAAGTAAGGAGAAATGGTCAGAAGAACAACCTGATGAGATTCGTGGTTACATAAAATGCATGAAATAATTAGCCTTTTCACTCAAACTAGTTAGAGAATGATGATTATCGCCTAAATAGTGCTATTTTACATCGCTTAAAACTCCTCGGTTCTTCCCTTTTGCGTAGTAATCAACCCTATTTTTAGCCCAACTCGTATATTAAGGACTTAGCATTACTACTAATCATTTTTCAGGTCGTGTTCTGTTTGTTTTCACAGGTTTTAGCTTCAAATTTAGGAATCTAGCTCGCTAATGAAGAAATAAAGCTGAAAGAAGATCATCAGAGCAGAGTCTGGAAGCTGCAGAAGCAAGAAACAAAGAGGCAATCATTTTCGCAAGGGTTGCAAAAATTTCGCAACCCCTATGAAAATTCCTGCCATTTTCGCAGAACCGAATTTTCAAGAGTTTCATACCCTCACAACTAAGTAAATTTTTTGCAACTTCTCACAAATAAAGGATTGCGAAAAATTTCTCACGTTGCGAAATCCTCAGTGACCTAAATTTTTCGCTTTTGCTGACTTTTTTGTACTTTCTTTTAGTTTTTTCTTCCCCATTTTGCCACTCTAGATTCAGAGATTACTGCATGTTTATCGGGTAACACAAGGGTATATGGCTTCAAATACCAACCCAAGATCTCTTTATGGAGGGGGACCACCAAATTTTTGAGGATCAAGATTTGAATGAGTGTTTCATAGAGAAATTTTGGTTTTTCTCTCATTTTTCTCCCATTTCACTTTCTCGGGCCAAACACTCTGTTGAAGATTTCTCAAGGAATGAGTGGCTAAATCTCCTTTTCCTTTGAAGTAGAAGTCATCGTGAGAGGGAAACCATGGTAAGTTGAGGGTTTTTCTATGATTTTAAAGGCACTCACCGCCATTAATGGTTTCTCCTTTTCCAAACTGTGGTTGTAACTTTAGATCACCCCCAGGATGGTTAGTACTTGGTAAACTTTGATGGTTTGTTGGATACTTAATACTAGATCCAACAATGCCTAGGAGTTATCATTTATTGGATGTCTTTAGGTATGTCAGGGAAGTTCATTTTCACAGACTGAGGTCATTAATGGTTAATGAATTCTATTTATGAAGAACACTATTAAGGGTTAGTTTTTACAAAGTGAAATGAAGAATCTGCTGAGGTGACTCATAGGCCTCAACCTCCAATGCGAGAACAACCCTCAGAATCCTCACTATCCAAGGAACCCCAAACCCGATGTACCACACTTGTGGGCCTTCCTCTTATTTCCTCTTACTTCTACTACCAACTCACCGCTTATGAATCAAGAATCCAAAACTGTTTCACCTGTGTGTCTATCACTGTTAGTCGTTCAAACTAAGAAAACCCATCCATGTATTTACCCATCCTAGAACCACTATACCAAGACATTTAGTCAGTGGTTACTGTAGTAAAATTTCCAAGGTATTAGGTTTTATAAATTTTGTCGATTCTGGGACATCCATTAACCCTAATTCGTATTTGGCAAATAACAGTACCTTGCTACATGCGAATCAAATGCATACCGCTGTCGGATGGTGCCTAGTGCCGCTGGAGAAGTTGTCGAATCCTCAGGATCCTCATCACAAGTGTTGTGAATTCCAATCTATTTTCCTTTTTGCTCTACTTTTATTTCCCTAAAGAACACCGGTAAGTTGGATTTAATTTTTATATCGCTCCAAACTCAAATTTAATATTTATTTTTTTAAATTAATGTTAACATTGCTAGATAGCCCTCGTGGTTTGCCTGGTTCTTTAGCCGTCATAGGACTATATGGCAATCCTTGAAGTTGTGAAGTGAGCCTAAACACCGAATGTATAAAAGCCCCCACTGAAAAATGCAATAGAGCGCTAATAGGGGTTCCTGAAAGGGATCCCATTGTACCTCAGGATAATTTTGCTCATGTGGATTCAACTGCTTAGATGCATAAGCCACTACTTTCCGATCTTACATTAACACACATCCCAAACCAATGCCTGAAGCATCATCAGATAAAGGTATACTCTTTTCCGTAGGTAGTCAGGTCAAATACCCGGTACTCAACCAAAGATTTCTTTCAACTGTTCAAAACTATTCTGACATTTTTCTTTCCACTCAAACTTTACTCCTTTCCTAAGTATTTTGGTGAGAGGAGAAACTATGACAGAAAATCCTTTCACAAATCTTCTATAATATCCTGCTAAGCCCAAGAAACTTCTCACCTCGGTTACATTTCGAGGTGCTTTCCAATTTACAATGGCCTTAATCTTTCTAGAGTCCACTCTTATACCCTCAACTGACACAATACAGACCTCCAGAAGGAAACTCCTTTGTGCCAAAAGTCACACTTGCTGAGTTTATACATAACTTCTTCTCTTCTTAACGTCTCCATGACTATTCTCGATGCTATTCATGTTCCTGGGGCATCCTAGAATGTCTACATGTCATGGATAAAACCACCACAAACTGGATCCACATAGGGTCGAATACCCTATTCATTAAATCCATGAATGTTGTCGGTGCATTAGTTAACCCAAATGGCATTTACTAAAACTCATACATATCAAGTTCTAAATGTACTCGACATCAACATCTTTCACTCTTAGCTTATAATACCCCGATCAAGGTGTCTATCTTCGAAAAGACACTATCTCTTTAACTAGCTCACAAATATATTTGATTTCGCATTAGTTACCTATTTTTTCACTGTCACCTTATTGATTTTCCTCCGATAATCAATGCACATTCGTAGTGTCACTCCTTTCTTTTCACTCGAAGAAAACAAGCACTCTAGAGATACACTAGGCCTTGGATAAAACCTTATCCAAAAGCTCTTGTAATTGACTCTTAACTTTCACTTCAGCTGGAGTCATTCCGTATGGTGCCCTAGATGGACTATTCATGGTACAATTTCTATGGATAAGTCCACTTCCTTCTCAAGGGGAATGCTTGGAAACTCTTCAGGGAATACATCTCGAAATTCCCTTACTACTCGAATCTTTTCCAAATCAACTTAACCCCTCTTAGAGTCAAGTATCAAGGCCAAGAATCTCTCACACTTTCCTCCTCATAAGTCTCCTACTACATCTCGTAGATCAGTGTCGACATCATACCGATCTAATGCCCTGTACTATCACCTCAAACTTGTCGAAACATCTTAATACACATTCTCAATTCATAATCACCATGGTCGGCATTAGATTGCAATCAACCATTCCTAGAATCAAGTCAAACTCTCGGAATGGTCAGGTTATCAAATCAGCCAGAAACTCTCTTTCTTATATAACAATCGGGGAATTTCTGTATACGCGATTCACAGTAACACTATGCCCAATGGACTGGTCACATGCATGTCATATGTTAACTGTTGGTATCCTATAAAATACATGTTCAATGCATACATACAAATGAGTATTCAGGATCAGAATCAATGGATGATCTCAATATCATAAAGAGAAAATCTACCAGCTATAACCTCAGGAGCATCCTGATCCTCACAAGCCCCATCGTGAGATATGCTCGTGGTCGGGCGCTGTAGATATCGACGATCCACCGGCTCGTAGGATCGTGCCCTCGCCTCTCGATATATATATATAGTATATATATGATTAAATTTACTTTTAAAAAAATTTAAATTTAAATAAGAGAATCAAAGAATTTTATTTATTTATATATTTCTTTACTTTTCATTGCTATTAAGTCTCAAAATGTGAGATAGTTTTAGACATGGTAACTATATACATTAAAAATATAAATATTTCAAATATTTTTAAATGTGGATGAAGATATTTTTAAAAGAATGAGATATTCTTACAAGATGAAGATATTTTTATGATATTAATCTTACAAGAATGAGATATTCTAAAAATTTTCTTATATAAATAAGTCAAAACCCCATTTTTTTCAAAAAACATTAATTCAAAACTTATTATCTTATTTTATATATTTAATAAAATTAATATGAAAATAATTAATAATTACTATGATCACCAAAGATATCGTGATAGTCCATGCATTTTTAAGATTTATTTTTTATTTTTATATAATTTTTCTAAAACTCATAATTTCACTTAATAGTATAAAATTGTAAAATATATATATATTCACTTCCCTGCCTCCCTCTAAGATATAGAGGAATATTCTCTTTCTTATTTCATTCCTTCTCCTCGTATTGAGCTCAAATCCGACCAAGCTTTAAATGACCTGGATCGTAAGTTGATGGATTTTTCTCGTCTAATCCTACGTGGGTGTTCTTTTTTATTTTTTGGTGATTTGACTTTGTTCTCTCAGAGAGGAAGGCCGCTTTCGATTTATTCTTGGCACACAAACCCTAACTCTTAACCCTAACCGAGAAAGACAGATGCAAGACGCTTTGTGCATCTTCCCGGGCTCATGTATTCAGGATGGAGTATATCATGAGGGATGAAGATATGAAGGACGCCCACTAAAACTACCGCTTCAAGTGAAGCTTAACTATTGATTTTGAAGAGCAGTTGTCGTCGATGGGTTTTGCCAAGTGGAGAAATCTCTCACATGTTCACAGAATCTCACCCCAAAGGAGAAAGAAGGCGAGAGGGATAAACTCCTGGCCAAACCTCTCACGAATCCGTCCCGGGGCATACAACATGTTTCGAGGAAGGCCCGTCGTAATTACGCGGCTCATGTTGGATCTCACCGATGATACACATCTGAGCCCGTCCGACCGAGCGCCCATGGGGAACCCAAGCTCATCCAATGGTTTGGTGTAATCGGGGACAATATATATGTTCTTTCTGAGATAGTTGTCAGTCCTACCTACGCTTGTGCTTCATAAACCCCACACTCACAACGGCAACTCGCCACAACCCCTCGCCCCTTCCGCTTGCTATGGAAGCTTCGGTATTCCGCTTCAGGCGCGATATTTGCAAGTTCACTAGTTGTTATCGCCGCTGACATCACACCGAGGAACGGGAGATCCACTCCCGAAGATATACACAACACGTGAACAGATTGTATGCTCGGGAGACCTAAGTCCGAAACAAGGATATTTACATCACACATGGTGAGATGTTGATGATTTGGCTATGTGATTTATAAGGCTCGTGGCCTAATGGGGAGTGATGGCTATTCTATAATGTTTAGCTTTTCTGATATTTACCCTCATCTCCCCGGGGTAGATTTATAAGTACGAGTAGGATAAAGCTACCGATACAAGCGATCGCTGGGATTATATGTGTGGGATAATGATATGGCGACTATGGTGTTGAGGAAGATTGCTATTACCCCATAGCTATGGCTTCTCCAAATCATTGTTTTTCAAGTAAAAACAAGAATCGTGTAATTATAGAGTACCTGCACCTCTATCAATTAAATATTTCAGGGCGCCAGTTTATGAATTCAATAGCGAAGATGAACTACAACTATTTTCAGAGTCGAGAAAGTCACTGCAGGAGTGCCCGCATTACTTTTAACTCTTAAATTAAACTGCCGCCGCCTTACCTTTTCTATTTTGTTTTAACCGTTATCGATCCTTTCTTCATTCGAATTTACTACAATGTTGGGAGATTATCTTACAACACAATGCATCGAAGTATTGAATGTTTCGTATATCTTTTTTGTCTTAATTTTGTGCTTATCTCGTAATTAATTGAGGGTATATACTTTCTTAGGATATTGTTAACTTTATTTCTTTTTCTTTTTTTTTTTTTGTGTGAGTCACATCTATTTTGTGTCCTCTCTTCTCAAAGGAGGAGCAGGAGGATTAGAGAATGGGAGGGAAGAAGAAGAAGAACAAGAAGAACAAGAACAAGAAGAAGAAGAACAACAACAACAAGAAGGAGACGGAGAAGGATAGGCAGTCACATTCAATAATTCCTGCCTCCCGATCAGAGCGTGTTTTATTATCTTTGTATTTCTATTTTTTTTTTTTTTTTTGATAAGTATTATCTTTGTATTTCATGACCGATTATATTCAACTGATCATTCGTTATAATGGAATAACAAGCATTGCCTCATGTGATGATTTTCTTGTTTCCTTATATAGTGCCGATACGAATTCCAATATACAACTGGGTGCACTTTGAATAAGGTCGCACAAACATATCATCATATGGTATTGTTTCGTGATCCCCATTTGCAAGAATCTAAAGAAATGTAAAATCATGGACTTTGAAAGGTGGTTAAGGAGCATTACCAAGTCTAAATACAAGGCAGCATTGTTGATAAATGGCACACTGAAAGTGGGCTTGCAACATATGCTCCTAAAGTGAACAGAGATTTATTGATTAATCTCTCGTTGTCGTGTCTAATCGGGCTTTGCCGGCTCGCCCGGCAACATGCTTAAACACAAAGAGCTGGGTATATGGTATTTGAAGATCAACGGATCTGAGAGAACAAATATTCATGTTTCCTTATCTAGAAGGAATTTTAATGGCCATCTCAGACGCTAATCCATACTCTTTTATTTTCTTCCAGCCAAATCTTCAACTGACTGGTTTATGACTTCCTAAGTTCCTCTTTTAAGAGTTTGTCAACCAAAAGCTAAAATTAAGAAAAGGATAATACTTTCCTTTCTTTTTCTCCTCAGTTGTCTCAATTGACCTTTCCTTGACGCAGATGCTACTCTCTTCAAATACTAAAGTCGAAATGCACAAACTAAACAAGATGTCAATATTACAAGGATCAATTCGAAAACTCACGAGGCTTCCGCTATGTTTAATGTGAATCTTTATGGGTATAGCTTCTTTGCTTTTCTTTATCATTTGGTCTCAGGGACATGTGGAGAAAAGAAAATGAAAAGCTGTAGAAAAAGAGCAGGAGATACCAGAGAGTTAAGAAAATGGATGATACCATTTATCCATAACAATAGATCATAAAGTGCATTAAAATGGAGGCACTCAATTGAGACTAATAAGAGATACTTCATGTGTTTCAACCCTACAGAGGTGCTCTGCAAGTTGATGAATTCCCCGACCGCAAGGGAGTGAATTGAGTTCATCAAGGAAATTGTCATGGCCGCGAAAAATGGTTAAAATGTTGACAGATTATGCTTCAACCAAGAATCAACTTTGCTAGTCGATGAAATGATAGAACAACTTCCACGATTATCTCTAGCTTTACCATTCTTCATAGGTTCTATGTTTCAATTCTTAGAAAGAAAATTTGAAATTTTCAAGAAGGGGTGCTGCTTTAATTTGTGGTGAACTTGTTGGAAGAAAAATAGAGTGGTAAAGACTGTTGATCCTCTTTCTACATCTATATTCTTATTTTCTACATCTACAATTCTCTTGCATTTTAAGAAAAAAAAGTATCTTTTTGCATTTTAAGAAAAAAAGTTATTCCTTCGAAATAAGTTTTGATTTTATCCCTTTTAATCGATTACCAAATATATTTTTGCATTTTAAGAAAAAATGGAAACCAAATATATTTTTTATGTTTTCCTTATCATCCTTGTTTTTGAAAAAGAAAACAAAGTTTTAAAACTCGAAACAAACATGGGTTTAGTGGGTTTTTCGCTTAAAAAACAATTTTCAAAAAAGAGTTACTTAAACCAAATCCAGATTCCGATCTAAGCAGATATATATGATTTCAAATAAGTCAAATGACTGGTGTCGAGATGAAATTATGAGTTTTGTATGTATTTAGTTTTTTTTTAATATTAAAATAGTTTGAAAATAAAAATAATTTTTAAACTAGTATATAAATAATAATTTCATAGTCAATGACTACATTAACTTCTTAAAAATTCTAAAACATTTGTAACACCGCAAATAATAACTAGCGGTTAATTTATTTTTAAAAAAGTTAATATCGTAAGCAATGACTACAACATTAACTTAAAAAAATTTTCATTGTCACAGTCAGTGACTGCGATGTTACTGTTCACGCACTAGTTTGAGCATTATTTTCATTTTCAAACTATTTTAATAATTTTTTTCTAATAAAAAACTAAATTCGTCCAAGCTCAAATTATGACTCCAAATTGGGAAGATTATTGTCCTTGTTTATATTTGAAATCAATTATTACATCCGAAATTGCTTTCATTTTCTTAAAAGAAATATATTTTTAATTTCGACAAGCGCCTATATATTGAAACATATAATCAAGATCGATAAAAATCATGCAATATTAAATATCCAAGTTAATAACATAATGAATTTGATCAAATCCTACACATTCGATATAGTTAGCCTACATATTTGATATTATATTATGACTAGAATACTTATGACTCGCTCTACATCATATCAAGACTATCGATTAATTCTTATCTCCGATCGAATATACTTGCTCGTCTCGAATTGCCTATAATGAATAAATCTATATACCAAAACTATGACAACCACATGTCGATCAAGACGAATGATAAAATACGAAAAAACAAATAAAACTTTAGATATAAAATATAATTCATTTTATTGAGAAAGAAAATGATGCAAATGTGTGCAAAGGGGTTTTTTATTTATTAAACTACATTATCGTGGAAAGGATATTTTTTTGTATTAGAAAAATAGTTTTTTGAGATTAAATGTTTGGAAAATAAATACAATTTTAATACCTAATTAAGGGGGTTTTTTAATAGTCAAATAAGAAATAGGAAATAAATAAAATGCTAATCAAATTCTATATTTATTATTTAATAATTTAAATTTTTAAATTAACTAATGAAACTTATTTTGTATTTCTTATATCAAGCACAATAAAATTAAGTTAAAAAAATATTTTAAACCATCGATCAAATTGACATATATATTTTTATAAATTATAATTAGAGTAAGAAAGAACATTAAAACATATATTTTTTTAACAATTAAACATTTTAGTTACAATGTAATAAATTGTTTTCATTGAAACTCGAATCCAAGACCCTCATCTCTCAATGCCCTACTTTTTTAGTGAAAATGTCAGGGCACTCTAACACATGAGCTACTATAATAGTTGAAATTGGTGAGCCAAACCAACCCTCCTCAAAATAACATCAACATTTTAGTTAATATTTTTAAAAATATTTAAATATTCTTAATTTTTCATTAAATTTTAAATTAAGCTAACTTTTATTAATCCGATGACGAACGAAACGGTGTGCTCTCAAGAAGAACAAGATCTTCTGGAACAAAGCAAGAAAAGTCCATGCTACACAATGGAATGTCAGGAATCGATGGAGGGGGACGGTTCTTACTAACCCAAGGGGAGTAGCAAATCATCAAACATCGGGGGAGGGACTCAAGCCCCGCTATTTTAAAGATACTCTTCTTAAGCAACAAGAGCATTACAGATGATGGTGATCCCTCGATGAAGATTTTGTCTTAGACGACGATGACTCCTTCTTCAATGGAGAGAATGAGGTCAATCACTTTTATTTATTTATCATGTTAAAAAACTGTCATGGCGACCTAAAGGCCGAACTCGATCCTCAAAATCACGGGTGTACGGTTGATATAATCTGCCTAATCAAAAGATCACTGCTCTTTTGGCATCCAAATCCCAATGGAACCGTGGCCATCGAGCACGACGGCTCGTGGAAGTTTCCTTTTGTCAACGATTATAACTATGCAAAATATGAGGGGCCATGGATGGTGCTTGACCATTATATCATTATTAAGGGTGGTTTCCTAACTTTGATCCTTTTTTAAATACTATGGAGAGGATGTTGGTTTGGGTACGACTACCCTGTCTTCCTATTGAATATAATGATCGAGAAATCTCTCTCAAGGTGCTGGGAAAGAAAATTGGGAAGCAAGTAAGAGTAGACTAGGCTAGAAGCCTTGTTACTAGAGGAAATTTGCTCGTCTCTGTGGAAGTGGATATCACTCAAACCACTACTTTCCAAATTTAAAGTCCTACAAGGGTACGTAGGATAAAAAATATGAGGGTATTCACATAGTGTGCTTTCAGCAGAAACATTTACCGGGGGCCATCGAAAAGAAGATCGCTGGCCAACTTCAATCATGCCAATCTCGCAGCAAGTGCTATTAAAGGAGCAAGATAGTCCGCAAACCCGCTTCTAGTGAAGGTGGCAGAAGGATAAGGCTAGAGGAGTTCCTCAAAGATAAGGATATCATTGTCAATCCCTGAGTCAAGTAAAAATTATGGTTCGGATGCCAGTGTCCATAAAACTTCAAAGAGGTGATAGGAGACGGATAGTTCGAGGTTCATCACTAGAAATGCATGGATCCTCTAGTGGGCACTCCAATGGTAACTATGATAAAGGAGGGTCCCACTAGCTCAACAAACTTAAGGATATAGCAAGCCGTCATCTTTTAATGTTTTCTTTGAATTGAAAAACCAAGGGGTGGAGTCGAAAGTCATTGAGAACGTGGTAGTATTACCGGAGACATGCAGCCAATGGTAAATCCTGCAAGCAAAAGGCCTAATGAAGGAGATGGATAGGAGAAACCACCCATCTTAGGGACTTTGTGACTTATTATTCTTCAGTTGTGTTTGCATGTTGTATGGACCTAAATAGGTATTTTCTTCAAGTTTTATTTTTTGTTTTATGGATTGCTTGACTCGAATTGCCAGGCGGCTTCTAAGGAATTTGGAAAAGCTCTGTGTGGAATTGATTCGTTTGAATGTAACAACCACTGCCATTAATTAAGCCCTAAAGTTTCAAGCGCCATGCCGAAGGTGTTATTTGCAAAGAAATTCAATTTTCCAATCGGGGGTTCTCAGAGAGGCACAAGGTTTAGTGGTTGAATATGGATCTTTCGAGGGACTCGTTTTGATTAACATTGTTCACACTCGCCCTCAATTTGTGCTGATGCGTGTTATGAATGATAAAATGAGCCCTCGCCTTTCGGTCTGAAGTGGCAATCCGCATTGTGGACTTCGACGTAAGCTATGGGAGGCTTTGATCTCACAAGTTTAGGGGTACCTGAGGGACCTTGGCTATCGTAAATTCCGAGATTAACCTCAATTATGTCTCGCACGAGGTGAGCTTACCTACCACCGGAATTGTCATAGAAGTGCAAGCTCAATGATCGGGTGTTCGACCGTGGTCTCGTTTGATATGGATTCTCTGGCTCAAGTTTACTTGCACACAAGGTGTGTACGACCATACTTTCAAGGGAACCTGCATCATCCTCGCACACGTTCTAAGTTTAGATTCCGTGAAAATGTACGGAATGGAGAAACTTATTTCCTGCATCCTCAGTTACTCATCTCCCAAAAATCATATTTGATCATTATCCACTATTAATCAAGTTTCATGGGAACTAAAGATAAAAGAAACAAGATCGACCTTTCATTTTCAAGCTACTTGGTTTATACATTCATAATTCCATAAAATTTGTTCATAAATCGGTTTGGAATAAAGAGAAAACGGTTTGTTAACTAATAATGCTTCTCAAGTGATATGACTCTTTGTAAACTGTGAACAAGTCAACATTTGGAAATATCTACAAGAAGAAACGAAGGATATTAGCCTCGCATTAAGTGTGAATTCAAAATGTAATCGCGAATCACTGGGCAATACCGCCTCTTAAAGTTTTGACACCAAGCTTAGAAAAGATCTACGATTTTTTTCGCCCAAGAGGAGATCCTCCGTACCAAAATCTAAAGAAGATCGGGATTCGTCGTGATCTAATACAAAATATTATCATGCTTTGACAAAGAGGAGAAGATCAATGAATGTAATAGGGCTCTTAACCCGAAAGTGGGAGTGGTTGACTAATATGTACACTTTGGCTCAAGATATCCAAAGATTCTATATGCCTTTCAACAAGGATTCTATTGATTGTAATGAGTCTCTCGCTCTCAAGGGTCGGGTTCCGTCGATCCCTACGCATATGTTAAATAACATTCATGTATCAAGACCGATGTAGAAATTAAGCCATTTCTGTTTGATATGGATCCATTTAAAGCCCCGGACTGACATGGGTTTCATGCTGGATTCTTTCAACGCATGTAGGACATAGTTGCCTCCCTGAACAGGTGAATGACACTCTACTAGAGTTAATTCCAAGTGAAATATCCAAACTATCAAACTATTCGTGATCCATTAGTCTTGTAATGTATGCTATAAAATTGTGACAAAGGTTATGACTACTCCTCGATACTTCTACAATTAATTGACCTTCCAAAGCATCTTTGTCCTGCGGCGCCAAATTACGTATAGCATCCTAATTTATCGTGAGGTATTACATTCGATGAAGAAACAAGGAGCAGTGGGGACTGACGATAATCAAAATTGATTCGAGAAGGCATATGATCTAAGATAATGGGATTTCATTAAGGACACTATTATGGAAGTTGGTCTCAATCAAACTTGGAAAAGAAATCTAATGCATGGTATTAAATCTTCTCGTTTGTCTATACTATGGGATGGTACTCAATTAGATTTGTTTACTCTGGAGAGAGGTAATAGACAAGGTGACCCTATTTCCTCATACATATTCGTAATGTGTGTTGAGCTATTGAGTTGTATTATTTGAAAGGCTATTGTTGATAGAGACTGGAAGGGAATCAAGTTATCACAGCATGGCCCCATGCTCTCGATGTGTGAATGATACTAAGATTTATAGCATGTTTTCCTATGTGTTTATAACCTAAATGGTAGATTCACACCTATATTCCTAAAGATTACACTAATACCCCCATTTGCTTATGTTTTACCGAATTAAAAGGAAAATCAAGCAAGGAAAGGGCAAAAATCTAAGAAGGAAGAACTTCAAGTGTTCAAGCACTAGTTCGCCGAGAGGCTAGGAGGTTCGCCATGTGGGGAAGAAATCGGCTTTCACAATAAGCTCAAGCAAATAAAGAAGAAGCCTCGAGTTCGTAAAGGCGAAGAGGTTCATCGAGGAGAAGGAGGTATTGATTAGAAGATAATCCCTGCCCGCATTAGCGGGTTACTACCTTCTCCGAGGCGAAGGAAGATTATCCAGATTGAAGACACTTGTCATTTGCCAAATCGAAGAACATCTGGCTGGAATAACAAACCTCGTATTTTTATCCTATTTTTTGCCCATTTTTCCAAACCCTATAAATATATGTATTTGAGACTTGATTATGATTCTGGCTATGAGAGAACACCTCCCTAGGTTTCTTTTCCTTCTTCTTGTGCCATTTTATAGTTTTTGATTTTGTTCATTTCTACTTTGGATTTAGGGCTGATATCAAGATCTAGTCACTAGAGAGCTCTCGAATCGTGTAAATTTTTTAGACTCATTTCATCCTCATTTGTTTTGTATCTATAAACTCTACCTTCTTTATTAATCTTCATTATTATGTTTATCTTAAATATGATTTTGTCAGATTTCGTTGCAATGAGTGATAAAGTTTCCACTATGGTTGATCAGGGAAGTTGATGTTTGGTTTATATATGTTTTATGATGATTTTGTGATGTTGTTCTTAGGATTATTATGGTTTTAACTAATTAACCCATACTAAGAGTTAGGTCTTCGATCCCCATACTAGGGCATCCTTGGTGACGCTTGAATTACGCCCTAAAATCTAGTCCCTGGTTCTGATAGTATGACTAAGTAATCAAATGTTTCACTCAACCTAATCAAAGAAGTTTAGAAATTGGGAATGCCTAGTACTGGGGAGTAGATTTCATTAGGAGTGGCACCATCTCAGCATTATGTGAGAATCGCTTCGACTAAGAGGTGATCGATCCAAGTGTATTCAAGTAACTCTATCGTATGGACCGAGAGGTGACCAATAGACCTTGTGTGAAAGCATTGTCTTATAAAAGTATCATACTTAATGATCTAGATGGACCTAAAGGAGAATGTGGAATCGTGGGAGAACCGAGGGGAGACACAAGAGTGTAAACCTATATCGGGGAGCCTTGACATGTCGGCAAAAATGCTCACTCAATCAGTGCTTACGAATATAAACTATACATGCATCAAAGGAAACAATCAACCCTAATATCTTTCTCAGTTCTTCTTCGACATTAATCCATTCCTTGTAAGTGAGTATTGATCATACCCTTTTTGTTTTGCTTTTATTTTATTCTTATTTTAGATTATAAAACATTCTTTCTCATCATTGAGTTGTCTTAAATAGTGAACGACTTTAGTAGTCTACCTAATCACTAAACCACACCTTCCCCGTGAATCGATATTCGACTTTTTAGTCCATCAGATTACTTTTTGGCGACCCGTATAAGCCATGGAAATTTTCTAACAATCTTTCACCTATTCTTCGATGATCTTGTCCTATTTGCCGAGGCCTCAATGCAATTAGCTTCTCGAGTCATATTCGATTGTATGAATAGATTCTATGGATGCTCTGTACAACTTAGTTAATTTCCAAAATCTCTCAAATCTTCTTTTTCAACTACATTGTAGAAAACCAACTAGATGACAAATTGTCTACCTTTTCTCGGGTATCCCCGCACTCAACAACCTTGGTCGATACACTAAATGCTCTCTGTCTATACATGGTCGAGTTCATACCGATGATTTCAAAAATACTTCATAGATCGAGTGACTTCAAGACTCGATGGTCGGAAAATGAATACCTTTCACTGGGCAGCTATATATCGGGCATAGTCGGGCCTGCAATCTATTCCACTTTATCCAATGCACATATATGCTTATTCCAAAGGGTGTTTGCTCTAAAATTGAGAAACCATTAGATATTTTACGGGGAGGACGTGATTATCATAGCTACTAATCTTGTTAAGGGAAACTGTTGTGAAGAACAAAATCAAGGAGATCTAGTGGTTACACAAATGCATGAAATAAATTCTAGCCTCTTTTATCAAACTAGGGTCGGAGAATAACACAGATAAAGATAGCCTATGGTTGAAGGTGCTAAGGAAAAATATATGAAGAAATTAAGGTACAAATTCTTGAAATATGTGCAACCAAACACGTCATCTAATGCTTGGTATGGCATATAGAAGGCAAATCTTTCACAAGGATTTAGTATTCATGTCCGAATGGCGAGTACATCCTTTCGTTTGATACTCGATAGATGATGAGCCTCTTTCAAAGTCTAACACGAGAGATTACTCTCCCTTGAATTATATAGCCGAGAGATTAAAAAGGATTTAGTATTCATGTCTGGAATGGCAATGTACATCCTTTTGGTTTGATACCTGGATAGATGATGAGCCTCTCTTTCAAAGTCTAACACGAGACATTACTCTCCCTGAATTATATGGCCGAGTATGTGATTACTGGATACCAAGTCAGGTGGGACAACTAAATTTGTGGGTTCTTTGCCTCCCGTGTCAAAAATAAGTTGGCAGCTTCTATTTTATGTGAATATTCCTCCATGGAAGATGAAATATGTCAAGAAGGAATATTTAGGAATGTTTTCAATCACTTCCAGATATGACATTGTCGGCCACATTCGTGGAGAGAGTTTCAAGAAACATTTGGACCCGTGATATGGAAGCTTCAAGCACGACCGAATATGCATACTTTATGGCTTGTAAACCATGGGAGAATTATGCAATTTATGTGTAACTGAGAGAGTGAGGCGGGTTCACCGCCACACCTCCTTCCCATCTAACTTATGACGCCCAACACGGGTCAAGCCCGATACCACTAACTTGTCACGCCTCTATTACCCTCTAACTCGTGACACCCCCCAACACGGGGTGCTCTAATACCACTTAACTTGCAACTATCTTTTACTTTTTATCATACTATTAATTTGTTCATTCATAAAAATCAAGTAAACATTTAACTCAAATATATTATAGCAAATGATTACAAAATAGATTCAAAACTCCATAAATGGGAGTGTTCAACATATGGCAGTTCTTTACATCGCTTACAAAGCAAAACATATACAAAAAATAGACCAAAAGGTCTTTAGTGGCACCTAGTAGTGTGTCAGCCTTGGTTGCTAATGTGGATTGTCCTGGGCTTCTAGTTCCTACTTCCTCATGTACCTACACGATGAAATGACTCGTAGACTAAGCTTTATAGTCTGCTGGGAAATACTACATGTCGATTTAATCTCTAATAAGGGTCATAAAACTTAGACAACTGTGAGATATGAACTGTAATGACTCATTTACATATACACATGCTTATTCATGTTTTGAACATACTTCATTTATAGATATGTTTCTACATCTATCATACTTATTCGCCTTATCATGTTTCATTTCATATCATCTTCATTTACATTTTGCTTCAGACTTATCACCCAGATACGTATCATCACATAGCAATGCTATAAGCCATATCATGTCATCCATTTGTATATTCTTGTCATTTATCTTATGTTTCATACCTAAAATACCTTAGAAGCGGATACAGAACTATAAGGACCCGGGCGTGCTATAATCATCAGTATTGGTGACAATGAAATCTATATGAACCCGATGTTGAGCGGTCATTGTACGAGACAATGACCATCTATAAGGGCCCATGTCAGACATTGTACGACAATGACCGCTATAAGGGCCCACAGCGTCAATGACCTAAACGGCCAATTGATCAAGAATGTCACAGTCTCTTCTCCCTAATAGGCATGCCTGCATCTATCCTCTAATATGTTCTTAAAGCTGATAATCATTTTCTTTTATTTCATTTACAATATATATTCCATATCCTCGGTCACCTCATTGTTATCCCATAATCATAGTAATATTCTTCTTATCATTTCGCATGCATCTTTATTCTTTTATTTAGACATTTATACGTTTTCTATATGTCTTCATTACACATGATATTCTATCTCTTCATCCTTAAGCAAGGAATAATACTCACATTTGTGCCCACATTAGGAAAATGAGGGCAAGAAACAATGTTTTACCAACTACTGGTTCGCTTCGCCTCGACGGCGAGGAATATAACATTTTTTTTTATAATTTTTGTACTTGTACGAACCCTTTCATTCACTTATTAGGATCCTCATTAGTCCAATGGAAGATTTTTAAAATTAACGAAATAGATGAACCAAAATGACTAGTGTGCAGGTATGCCTGTGCTGAAGATTATTACGCCTAAAGTGACCATCGCTACGCCTGGGGCGGACTAATCGCTACGCTTCTCAGCGACCAAAAGTGCGTAAATTCGCCTCGGGTTTGCTCTTAGGCGAAATGACCTCATCCTAAGCCGAGGTATCGAAAGAAATGCAGAAATGGACCAATTCGCCATTTTCAATGTAAATCTTTTTAACCAAATCCAATCATTTTGAAACAAAAACTACAAAACTAACTTCTGAAACCCAACCAAAATACACATAAAGTTCCAAACTTAAAGTTCCAAAACCATTCCATACTTTTCCATACTAGTATTCCACTACATAATCCAAACATATGTAGATTCCATACCTTTGCTTTTCTTCTATATTTCTTTTCTTCCTTCTCTCCTTCTTTTCTTCTCTCTTCTTTCTTTCTCTTTCTTTCTCTCAAACCCATTTGCCTTATCCCAAAGCAAATGATATATTCCTGCAAGGCCATGTTTGGGCTTGTCTTTTATTTTGCTTTAATTTTTCCTCAGATTTAAGTCCTTCATTTTCACTTTAATCGCAATTCAACTCTTATTCTGGCTTCCACTTGCAGCATATAATTGATAAGACCAAAAATGTTATATACAAATTTAAAACACCCTCAGCAAAGGATTATTATCTAATCCTAGGCAATGAAGACTAAAACTTATTAAGACCATATGTTTGTATGCTCATATGGAAGAATTGTTTTGTCACTCAACTCATTAAAGATTTGCTAGGGTCTATAAAAATCAAGTAAGATATGTCGATAAGTAATAAAGTGGATCTATAAGTCAAGATATCGCTCCCACGTAGATTGAAAAGAACTAAATTTCAATCATCCCAACTAATTAAGTTCTACACTATGTGAATGTCCAATTTAGAGAAATTTAGTAACCTAATAAAAATTTTAATAACCTGGAATCCTTACATTTAAAATAAAGGGAAAGAAAATAAATCCTAAATAATAATTAGATCAAATCCAGATTATCAAGTAGCGACACCGGGATTTCACCGTCGTGACATTATCAACAATTCCTACATCATAATCTCATCTTGTATTTTCCCCCTTGTGTCAACCCAATTTGTTAAGAGGCAAGGTAGTATAGTCTGATTCCCTCCTCTCTAACCATACTTTCACTGAGTAAGAGATTCATGTTCATTCTTGAAATATGATTTTAATCAATTACCAGAATTGTGAATTTCCTGTGTTGATCCGGCATTTTCTTTCCAACATCATACCCATTTCTTATGGATCGCAGATTTCTCGCTCCCAAGACAGGCAATTGTCGGATTCCTACAAATGAATGATGTTCCATCTTAAGATTTGAAAGAGTTTTCTTCCTGGATTAGATCCTCATGCTAACACTCCGGATCAAGATCGCATTTTCACACCCCCACCCCTTCCACACTCCACGTAAATCCCTCAGCCATACCTCTAACGACCAGAAATCCCCAGGAAGCTGTCATGCTGCTTATGCTTAAACCTCTAAAAATTTTTCTTTTCTAAACTTATGATTTTGAGTAAAATTTCGCAAAGATCCGATATCTGATAAGGCAACCCAAATCCTTTATACATCCAATTTACACCATATATCCAAAATATGGCAACCAAGATATCAACACATTCTCAATATAACCACGTATGTACATACATATGTTCCATTATACATATTCAAAGTATTTTCACATAATATTCTAATAATACTTTGTACAATGTCAGACAAACCCTCATTATGCTCCAAAATAAGATATGATCCTCTGCACTGAAAATAGTTTTAAAAATGGAAAATAATGAGCTAAACGAGCTCGCTGAGTGTATGTTTATAAAACATTTGCTTCAGAAAACATCTCAAAAAATGTAAAACTCTCATTTACAATTATTATTTTCCGTAAGCTTTTCTTGCTTTTCAAGTTTCAAAACTTTTCTTGGTTGTCATTGTATTCTCCTTGTTTCGCTTAAAAGTTTTCAAAACTTTTCTTATTTGTTTAAGTTTAGTTTTGCTTTCTTTTAAAAGCTTATAAAACTCTTATTGTTTGTTTGCTTAGAAGTTTATAAAACTTCTCAAATTTCTTTTTTGTTTGCTTTATTCCTTGTTTGAAAGTTTAAAACTTTCACAACCGCTTTTAAAAGTTTCTAAAATTTCTTTCATAAAAAACGGAGCCCTGGCTCAACCGCATTTTTTGAAAATAAAACTGAGCCTGGCCCAACTGCTTTGCTTTAAAACTCCGAAGCTCTGGCTAATTTTATGTTCAGCTGGTTGACTTTTCAAAACTGATATTATGCTTATAAAACATCAACCACCGAGCCTATTTTTTGTTATCACCTGTAGTGAAACACTAAGTTCGCGACCGTGTTTTAAAGGACCTCGTGTCCGCATCACCTTTTCCGTGAATATGGTGGAATTGACTGGCCGCCATCACCATAATTTAGTTAGAGCTCATAACCTTATATACCTCGTAGCTACCTGCCTCCTTTAAATGCATGGGATGTATGTCCACGTAAGTTTGCCGAACAAAAACTAAAATGCATGTATGATCCTAACACCACCGCACGCATTTTAATACCGGACTGTTTTCTTGCTTTGAACTGGAAGCGCCTCTGCTTTCACAAACATTTTGCTTGCTTCATAGTCATTGAAAAATGGTTTTACAATTTAAAACCATCATTTGTTTGCTTGAAAATGGTTTGTCTATTCAAACCATTTACTTCATTTGCTTGCTTGAAAGATGGCTTTACAATTTCGAAACCATTTACTTATTTTCTTTTCAAAATGGTTTAACTTTTTAAAACCATTTGCTTGCTTGCTTTTGTTTGAAAATGGTTTAATTTATTCAAAAACTATTTACTTACTTGTTATTAAAGATGGTTTGTACTTCAAAACCATGAAATACCACTCCAAAATAGCTTTTATAATAATAATAATAATACACTAGTATTTGGAAATGAGTTTAGAACACTCACCTCTTTGCTTGCTAAATTTGAGCACAGCCTACAACTTTCCCGCCTTTGCAAATTTCAGTACACTCATGGCATCACACACGTCAAATTTCCAACCAAGCACTTGCACACTCAGGTTACAATCAAAATTTTCTTTAAAATATGTGGGCCCCAAATGCCATTCACAGCATAAGGACTTGGATTTTCCTCCTCACCAAATGACTTTCCATGTAGTTCAAAAACACCAAAAACATTTCTCTAGAATTGGTCCGACTAAGTTTAAATAAAACTCAAATTTTAAACTGTACTGTCTCAAAACAATCATTCCAAATTAACCCTGGACTGGTCCGAAATAGTCCCAAAATTTCCTAAAAATTTCTAAAAATTCCTAAACTCAGTCTAAAAATTTTGGGACTGAATTTATGGCCTCTAGAATATTCCAAGTCATTATATAGTCTTTAGACTCGAAATAACACAAGTAGAAAATTTCCTACTCTTCGAGTTTGACGAAAAGCCAAGATTTTGGTGTCCACGCCGTAGCCTTTGTCACAGAGTAACTTTACCTACTGGGTCCGAAAAGTGACCACTGTAGAATGACGAGATCTGAGAAAACTAAAATTTGGGTTTTTCGTGATGTTTACCCCGACCTCGTGAAAACTCGTGCTTTAGTACTCAATGCTGGTGAGCCCTCGCCGCGTGAGCACCCTTTCTGTTTATCCCACGAAATCCGATGGTCAGAAAATCCGAGAACTGGCAGAAAGAAAACCAAAGAAAAAAAAAAAAAACTCTCTCTCGCGCTCGCTCTCCCGCTCCGACCGCCTCAAATGCATTTGTCTTTATTTTTTTATTTTTTTTTTCTTTTTAAGTGGGACCCACATGTCCCTTTTTCTTCTTTCTCCTCTGGTCCGTTTTAGCCCTAATACTTTGCTCGGTATTATTTAATTTATTATCTAAATGAATAAATCTATACATTTGATCACTTCAGATTTCTGAATCCCATTTAGTATTCTTTAATCTGCTCTAGAGGTTCAGAATATTCATTTATCTCAATTTTTCTTAACGATCTTCTGAAGCTTAGATCATATCATATGACCATATACTCCATCTATATCCCAGATCTAGAGAATTTTCGAAACTCGAACTATTTTGGCAATTTATTATTATTATTTTAATATTTAAACTTCCATTAATTATACTTTCAATTCCCTCCACTTTCCTCATCATAAATTTGTCCTTAAGCATTTAAATATTGCAAATCAAACTTTTGAAATCTTCTACTATGGCCCATCTCTAACTTAATTATGCCTTACATATTCTTTTTGCTAAATGACAATCGTATCTCTTGTTTGCACCAACTTCCGGTTCCAAATTTATAATTTCCTAATTTCTCATCTCCAAAATAGTACAATGTGACACTCGGGTACTCTTATACACCCCTACAAAGATTGCCACCGTATACTCTCCTGGACTCGGTGTTAGGAAAATCCTCCTCTCCTAGGAACATTTTTGGCCCTCGAAATGAATAAACTAAACTCCAAAAGAAAGGAAACGAAAATACCTCATCCGGGAAGGTTGAGTGGCATCGACGGCGCATCCTGAGCCTCCTGGTCCCAAGTAGCCGCTCCTCTCATGATTCTTCCATAAGACTTTACTAATGGAATCACTTTGCTTCTCAACACCTGCCTCGGAGATCTACACCCGCACAGCATCTCCTCATAAGTCAAATCTTTCTTTAACTCCGTGACCGGGCCGTTCTCTCAATACATGTGAAGCTGATCCCCGATATATTTGCTTCAACATCATACATGGAATGTATCATGAATCCTTGATAACTCGGGGTAACTTCAACTTGTAAGCTGAATGGGCCCTACTTTGCTCATAATCTCATAAGGTCCTAATATACTCCTGGACTAACGTCACTGCTTTCCCCAAACTTCACATACCCTTTCCAAGGTGAAATCTTCAAAAGACTCGTCACCTATCCCGAATTGTAAGTCTCTACGACGCTGTCCGCATAACTTTCTCATTTATCCTTGCTATCTTCAAGTTATCACTAACAACTTTCACTCTTCTCTCGAAGTGATCCTAATAGTTCAGTGGCCTTACTAGTTTTCTCTCACCAACCCCATCCCAAAGACACTAGAGTCCCACACTCCATACAAAGCCCAACGAGCCAGCTTCAGTCTAGCCTCGATGAATTGTTGTAGGTAAACTCCATAGGTACAAGTGAGTATCCCACTTCCTTGAATTCCATCCCATGCTTCTCAAGATCCTTCAATGCCCAATAGTCCCTTCCGACTAACCATCCGTCCTGAGGGATGGAAATAAGTTGTGTCGAATGGAAGGCGAGTACCAAAGTCGTATGCAAATCTGTGCCAAAACCTCGATGTGAAATCGTCCCTGACCAAACTTCATCAACCGAACCCACAGTCTCATACTCATCTCATCTACATACAACTTTTGCCAACTTTTTCTAAAGAATCCTCAACATTAACCTGGGAAATGAGCGTACTTTGTTAATCGACTACTATCACCCATATTAACATCATGTCAGCCCAGTCCGCGGAAGACCGTCATTAAACTATATATCTTCTCCCATTTCCATAACAACAAGGGAGTAATCGTATCTTCCCCACTCCGCCTTCTGATGCTCCATTTCCACCGCTGATGAAGTTAGTATCCGAGGCATCAAACTTGTAATCTCTTTCTTCAACCCCAGATCTCCACCAAGAGAATGTTCTTTAAAGTCCCAGGTGACATCTTGGTACTAATTCGATGCATAGCATACGCAGAGAATGCTTCTTCCATAATTCCTCTAGCCACACCGCACACATTCTCTGCCCTTTCTTCACTATCATGCATCATCCCTAATTTGAAACTCGCTCTTTCCTTTTCTATCTCTTCCTTAAGCTTACCACATCCTGGGTGATCCTCGACCGCCCGCCAGGAATCCGATCCACTAAGAGAGGTCTAACATGAAATGTGGCTAACAAGGCTCCCGAATCCTCAAATTTCCAATATCACCCCCTAAAGCTCTTAGATCCACCGCTGGAAGATAACCTTAATCTCATAAGGAGACAAAGAACTCTCGGGTCGCTTCACCAAGGCATCCGCTACTTACATTAGCTTTCCTGATGGTACTCGGCCAGTACAATCAGAAACTTTAATCAACTCAAGCCATCTTCTCATTTCAGTTTAACTCCTTTCGGGTGAAAATTTATCAAGACTCTTATGATCTGTAAAGATCCTGCAAGGAACACCATATAAGTAATGTCTCCATATCTTCAAAGCAAACACGACTGTTGCAAGCTCTAAGTCGTGTGTAGGGTAATTCTCCTCATGCTTCTTCAGCGTCTAGAGGCATATGCAATCACCCTATCATTCTGCATCAAAACACAACCAAGGCCTCGTCTGAAGCATCACTATAAACCACAACCATCTCTTCCATCAGTAAAGCTAGAACTGGAGCTGTGTCAATCTACTCTTCAATTCTCTTCTTCAAACTCAAGGATGTGCATCTACCCAATCATACTTTAACATCTTTCCTTGTCGACTGTCGTTGGGCCGCTTATCTCTGAGAACCCTCAACAAACTTCCCTATAATAATTCCTCGCTAAACCAAGGAAGCTCCCGACTCTCGATACATTCTTTGGTGGTTTCCAATTTACCACTCCGCTCTATTTTCTCTCGGGATCCACACTACCCCATCACCAAATCACATGACCTAGGAATGCCAATTTTGTCGAGCCAACCGACACTCTCGGTCAACTTCGCATACAACCGGTCTTCCTTAGGGTCCTAGTCATAATCCTCGGTGTTCTCAATGTTCTCCCAACTACCCAGAATACACTAGGATATCACCACAAAAACTATGACGAACCTATCCAACACTACCGAATAACGCTCATCAAATCCATAAACTGCACGAGCATTAGTCAAGCCAACCGCATCGTAATCAGCAATGTCCAATAACCCAATGTGCCCAGAACATCACCCTCCCTTGCACCTCAACCGATGATGTCCCACCTCAAATCTATCTCGAGTACACTCATCCCCAGAGCTGACCGACAACCAATGATCCTAGAGTGATACCCATCGCGTGATGGTAACTCATGACCCGTTCTGTAATCTATACACAACCGCAAACTCCCATCTTTCTTTTTCACGAAGAGAACCTGAGCTCCCTCCATGGGATATGCCTCACGATGAATCCCTTACTTAATAATTCTTCTTAACTCCGAGCCTTAAGCCTCTCAATCCCCACAGAGCCATCCCATAAGGAGGAACGGAATGGGCCTTACCCTGATCAAATCATCGATAAACTCCACCTCTCTCTCCTGGAGGTGTAGTCCCGCAATATCATCCTAAATATCCGGGAACTCTCTAACAACTCGGAATCTTATCCAATATAGTCCCTCCTCCTTCCCCTGCTCCACCTTATAAGCTAGATAACCCCGACAACCTTTTATGCAAAGATTTGTGGTCACTACGGCGAGATCATACAGAAGAATAACTCTTCATGAATCCCCAAACTTTTTACCCCAACTTCCCGTCCGTTCAACTTTACTCTTCTTATAACAACTAATGTGGCTCTATGGCGACAAACAATCCATACCGAGAACCACATCAAAATCCTCATATCTAAAGCTACTGAAGATCCATTGAACTCCCGTCCCCAATCGAACTCTACTATCTCACCACTCTATCCGAGAATAACCCGATCTCCACCGAAGGGAAACTCCTGCACGACCCTCTAATGGTCGGGTCTCCCTATCCGAAGCCGACCCAAGAGCGCCCGGATGCAAATACCAATGTGTGGCCCCGGGTCCACTAATGGTATAAGCATCATGTGATCAAGGATGTAAATAATACCAAGAACTACATTCTGAGCTAACCGCGATCTCGCCGGGTCGCACAAAGATATACCGCCTAAAAAGTGGCTCCCATCCCCGGGCACCATTTGCCTTCTACCACGGCCACCCCACCATGATGTGGCACAATTTCACTTGGGAAACCTCTCCCATCGACCAGGTGTTAATCTCTAGCATCGGGGTAGCCAGATTCCGGCTGTACCGACAGCTCGCACCAATCACCGAGGGCACCCTAATGAAATGGCCTTCCTCGGCCACTGGAAACACCCCAGATCGAATCTCCTACATTCATGGTAGTCGCTTTCCGACATATATAACATGTGAGTAATACCTGAAGCCACCGCAGCAACCTGGCCCCACCGAATCCCCGACTGTGAGATAGCCCCCCACCCGCACCTCTACTGGCAACCTCCATCTTGCTTTCTTTCACTGCACTGCCTTGAGCTTTGTCAATGCGCCCGTGCACTCCTCTTACCTTACTTTCGTCTACTCCGATACATGGCCGTAGTGCTTTGCTCTAACTCTCGAGTGTTCTTACTAAGTCCCCAATCTATTCTCGCTGGAATCACCGACAATGCATTTCGATGCTAAGTATCAGTCCCGATAAAACTCAGACTTCTCGTGACTTCATCCGCTTTGAATATATAGGAACCAATCTAACTAATTCCGAGAACTCTTCATATTCGACACCGACATGTTCTCCTGCTCTAATTTGAAGAACCCTCAATTTTCGAATCCTATGACTTTGAGGAAAGAATCCCATCGCGAATCTCCTTGCTAAAAATCAACCCATGTTATTCCATCAGATACCACTTCCTTTCTACGGCATCCCACCATCTTTAGCCCCGGCTCTCCATTGAAAGTCGGAAAACAAGACCTTTGCTCATCCGTGCTCCCATACCCATAAACTTTATTTACCGGTCTACCTACAACTGGGGTCGCTTCGAAATGTCATCGGCCACTGTGGGCTTGGCGCCCGGGGCCATTTCCCCATCGGGGACTCCCTGGCCTTCCCACAACCTCTAGGTGGCGGAGGCGACCGCCGACGGGTCGCTATGGCTACTATCCTGTGCAACTGCGGCCACTTGCTCCGCCTCGTAAACAACCCGGGCACTTGAGCTCCCTCCGTGGGCCCGCACGGTCCAACACCCCCGACCGTCGCCTGAGGTCGGAGGGATTCATGCAGGCAGAAGTGGAACCACATCTCCTCACAGTACTACAGACGCCTCTTGAACCACTGAACGACTTCCAGATCTAATTCTACGTCCCTTACCCGACATAGGCTGTGAATTTCAAAAATATCAACTATTTAATACTTTGAATTACTTAATATGTATGTACTTTGAATTGGAAATGATATTGCTAAATACTTTATGCTCGATACTGACCTTTTTCACACCCCACCCCTTCCATATAGCGTGAGCGGCCACTCCACAGAATCTCTGCTACTCCTCTAACGACTAGAAATCCCTGTGAAGCGAAGCCATATTGCTTGCTTAAACCTTCTAAAAAAAATTTTCTTTTCTAAACTTATGATTTTATAAAATTTCTAAGAAGATAATGTACCAGATATCGACATGTCCCAAATCCTCGTGATACATCCAATTTACACTATATCCAAAATATGGCAAATCCAAAGATATCAACACACATTCTCACAAAAACTACTCTATGCACATACATATGTTCCATTATACATATTCAAAGTATTTTCTTACATAATATTCTTTACTAATGAAGATTGTATTAATGTCGACAAACCCTATTATGTCTACAAATAGATTACAGATTCACAGACTCGGAAAATAGTTTTTAAATGGAAAATAATGAGCTAAACTGAGAGTCTAAGAGTGTATGCTGCTTATAAAACATTTTGCTTTTCCTGAAAACATCTCAAAAATGTAAAACTCTATTTACAATTATTTCCAAGCTTTCTTTGCTTTCAAGTTTCTAAAACTTTTCTTGTCATTGGCCAGGTTTTGCTCGCTTAAAGTTTCTAAAACTTTTCTTTTACTGTTGCTTGCTTTGCTTTCTTTAAAGCTTATAAAACTCTTATTGTTTGCTTTTCTTGCTTAGAAGTTTACAAAACTTCTCAAAATTTCTTTGTCGTTTCTTTATCTTGTTTGAAAGTTTCTGCAAAACCTTTCACAAACCTTTTGCTTTAAAAGTTTCTAAAACTTTTTCTATAAAAACTGAGCCTCCAGGCTCAACCGCATTCTTTGAAAATAAAACTAGAGCCCGGGCTCAACCGTCATTTTGGCAAACCTCCTAAGCTCAAGGACCGGTAATCACTCATGATTCTTCAAACCCATACGGCGCTTATAAAACATCAAATCCACCTACGCCTATTTTCACATATCAGATTCTAAACAACACTTTGTGGCTTCCCGCGATCGCTGCGGTGGCGGCGACCGCATTCGCATCACCTTTTTTTCCGATGAATATGGTGGAATCGACCCGGGTCGCCATCACCATAATTCGTTAGAGCCATAACCTTATATACTTCGTAATGCTAATGCTCTTTTAAATGCATGATGTATGTCCCCAAGTTTGCCACCGTGCAAAACTAAAAATGCATGTATGAGATCCAAACACCACCGCGGCATCGACTTAATTGTCTCCTGACCTATTTTTGCTTAGAACTGTAAAGGCCTGTTTTCTACAAACATTCTTTGCTTTGTTTCATTACAGCTCTTGAAAAAATGGTTTTTTACAATTTAAAACCATTTGTTAGTTGTTTGAAAATGGTTTAATTATTCAAAACCATTTACTTACTGCTGCTTGGAAAGATGGTTTACAATTTAGAAACCATTTACTTATTTCAAAATGGTTTAACTCAAAACCATTTGCTTGTTTGTTTGAAAATGGTTTAATTTATTCAAAAACCATTTACTTACTTGTTTTACTGGAAGATGGTTTGTACTCAAACCATGAAATGTCACCTGAAAATGCTTTATAATAATAATAATAATACACTAGTATTTGGAAATGAGTTTAGAACACTCCACCTCTCGCTTGCTAAACGGAGCACACGCCCACAACTTTCCCCGCCTTTGCTTTTAGCCTACACACTCGATGTATTAGGATCACACACGTCAAAGACAACCAAGCAATTTGCACACTTGTGCTACAATCAAAATTCCCGAAATATGTGGGTCCTAAATGCCATTCACAGTATATGATTCTGATTCTGGGGACTAAATGGACTCTTCCATATAGTCTAAAAACACCCAAAACATTTCAAAATTCTCGTCCAGACCGCTTGAATAAAATCGAAATTTTAACTAAATCGTCCGAAAAACAAGCCCCGGGAATTCAGCCCGGACTGTCCGAAAATAGTCCCAAAATTTCCTAAAATTTCCTAAAAATTCCTAAACTCAGCCTAAAAATTTTGGGACTGAATTTATGGCCTCTAGAATATTCCAAGTCATTATATAGTCTTTAGACTCGAAATAACACAAGTAGGAAAATTTCCTACTCTTCTCGAAGCTCTGACGAAAAAGCCAAGATTTTGGTGCTGTCCACGCGCAGCTCCTCGCCGCTACAGAGTAACTTTACCCACTGGTCCGAAAAGTGCGGACCACTAGAATGACGTAGATCTGAGAAAAACTAAAAATTTGGGTTTTTCAGATATTTACCTGAATTCCTCTTGTGAAACCCATAAAACGTTAGTTCCTCTGTCACAAAGCATTTTCGTGGTTTATCCCGACGAACTGGCGGTCAAAAAACTCGAGAATCCGAGAAAGAAAACTAAAGACAAAGAAAAAACTCTCTCCGCGCCTGCTCTCCCGCCTCCGACCGCCCAAATGACTGGTTTTATTTTTTTTTTATTTTTTTCTTTTTCTTTAAGTGGGACCCACATGTCCCTTTTTCTTTCTTTCTCTGTCCGTTTTAGCCCCGAAACAATTTATTTTGTATTGGTTTCAATTTTATTTATCCTAAATGAATATTCTTTATATACTTGCAATTTTCGAGATTTTTCTAAAATCCCATTTAAGCCTCCCACTCTAACCCGTTGCCTAGGGCCTGTAAAATATTCGACTATCTCTGAATTTAACCGAAACTTTCCTAGGTCACTAGATTTCGCGAGATCTAACTTAATCTGGCGCAAACTGCTTCACTATCCGAGATCTAGAGAATTTTCGAAACTTCCTCGAACTATTTTTATACTTATTATTATTATTTTTACTATTTAAACTTCCATTAATTATACTTTCACCCCCTCCACTTTCCTCACTACAAATTTGTCCTTAAGCATTTAAATATTAAAATCAAATCCTTTGAAATTCCTACTATGGCCTATCTCAACTTTAATTATGCCTTACATATTCTTTTTTGGTTAAATGACAATCAGACCCTTTGTTTTAAGTACCAACTTCCCGGTTCCAAAATTTATAATTTCCTAATTTCATCTCCACAAAATAGTACAATGTGACACTTGGTACTGCGACACCCCCTACAAAGATCACAAACAGATATACTCTCTCAGATCTTCGGTGTTGCAGCCTGCACTGAGAGATATCTAATTGATTAAATTCTATATATCACTCAACCCATTCTCAAACGATGAGCAAAATCGAGGATTTGTCTATAACCTTCAAAGCTCATTAGTTCTTCAATATTACCAATGATACCCAAGTAACTGATCAGGCTCAGAATCTCCATCTCTGTCGCCCGTGAGGGCCTCCTCGAAATCAGCGACAATAGTCCTTTCACGGGTATAAGCTTAATAAAAATCGGGAACAATCACTTCAAAAAACAACACCATTCAAATAAATTCAACATTCAACCTAGAAATTTTCTTCTCATCGCAAAAAGACCATAACTAACATCATATCTTTCCTGGAAGTCAAGGTTTCCTCAAAACCGATTACTGCAATACACTAAAATACTGATCAGGAAAATTTCACTGCAATTACAATCAACTAAAGAAATGGATTTCCGCATTTCGTTTGAGTTCACTGAATCTAAACAAAGAATCGTAAAGGAATTTCAGCATTTAATTTCAACTTCAAAACTTCTAAACAATTTATATCTTCTGCATCTAGTAACCAATCCAAAATCCTACGCTAAATCAAAAGAGTCCTCGCCCTAGGTACCGTGTCTGCCTTAATGCTAATCGAGTATCTCGCTTCTATAATGCTCCATTTTATGAGCCCTAAAAGTTTGGGCCCTAACTTCAATGCTTTTTTATGAATCCCTAAATTTTAGGCCCAAATTGTCTTCTCAGTCGTGACAGAGTTTTCAATTTTGTTGCAGGTTTCTGTTGCAGCAAGCAGTCTTATGTCGCAACATGTTTCCTGTGTTCTTCCTTGGATTTCAATCGCGACATTGTTTTCTTGGTCGTGACAATGATGTTGAGTTGCTTCTTCAAATCGTGTCGCAAATCCAAGCTTTTCTTGTCGCTGGCGTAGTTTTGAGGCCATTTTTGGCCAACATTGTTATGTATTATTGTCATCTCGGTCGCGACCCAAAAAGTCTGTCGCGAAAAAGTTCTGCCGCCACTTAGCCTGTTTCCTTGTTGCAACTTCATTTTTGCTAAAGATTTTAAGCATAAGAAAGGTGAAGACTATAACACTTTTGCTCCTATGGCAAGGATTTCCTCAATTAGGGTGTTAATTGTTTTAGCATCAATTCATAACTTAGTGATACACCATATGGATGTTAAGATCACCTTTTTGAATGGGGAACTAGAAGAGGAAATTTATATGGATAAACCTAAAAGGTGTATGGTTCCAAAAGATAACCAAAAATTTTGTAGGCTAGTTAAATCTCTTTATGGGTTAAAAATAAGCACCTAAACAAAGGGCACATCAAATTTGGATTCGTGTTGAATACATCTGTACTTGATTCCATTAATGATGTTGATAAATGCATTTAGAGCAAAGTTAAGAATAAATCATGAGTTATCATTTGTATATATATTGATGATATGCTTATATTTGGGTCTAACCTATAAGTTGTCATTGAGACCAAGAACTTCCTAAGATCTAAATTTGATATGAAAGATCTAGGAGAAGCAAAAAGGTGATTCTATGAATTAAAATATCAAGAACGCTTTAACGGAATTAACCTTTCAAGAATGTGATGTTGAGAAGATTTTAAGGAGGTTTGAAACACTTTGATTTGAAATCCAGGTCCATTCATAAATACTCAAATTGAACAGCAAAAGTGTTATATAGAGACCTTCCGTACATTAAAAACACGAGAATATAAAACATAATACAAGCCTCAAAAGATCATTTCTTGTTAGGCTTCAGGGGTTTTGTGACCATTTTGATGGATTTTTCAGGGAAGACAAAGACCAAAGCTAGATAGAATTGAAGTTCCCCACTTTCATTTCTCACAGCTCCTTCAAAGCCATTGTTTTTATTCCGCCAATTCATATCTTTAATTATAAGTCTATCCACTTTATGGGCTGTTACACAACTCTCCTCCCTTGGCATTGAAGGTCGGGCTAGATCATTAATTCTAATTTACACATTCGATTATTCGTGCAGGGCTTAACAAGGCCTTAATTTCATGCATAATTGCTCGCTGGTCAAGCACTATTTCCCGCCAATAATGCATGCTTGATCCATTTCTTGGTTCGGGGGCTGCTGTAACACTTCGCCTCTGCTCCGAACTCCTTTTGCCAAATCCATACGCATTGGTTAATTTGGCTCATCTCCTTCATTTCAAAGGGAAAAAGAGGGAGATATTATTAGTCTTTCTCACAAGAAAACGAAGGAACACAAAATAATAGGACTAGAAAGTTCATATTACGTACATTGTCTTTACCTAAAAATAAAGGTAAAAATACTGCGGCTCCTAATATACATAGACCAATTCTCAATAGTGGCTCGGGAAATATATAGCATATATCTAGAATGCAAATGCTAACCCGTCGGACGCTTAAGCCCGTGACTCAAATGAAAAACACAAAATATAGAAATGCATGCATGGGTAACCTAAAAAATATAGAAATTCTTGTATAATGTCAGGAGCTCTGCTTGTTTATTTGTTAACTCAGAGGAGGCTTTTATAAAGCCATTACAAAACAGGAATGATAACAAATGCATCCACAATTCACTCCACCTATACCGTGTGGCTAAGATTAAGGAAGGATAAATCAAAGACTAAAGTGCACCCTACAAGGGCTTATTTCAATAGAAAGTAACAAACAAGTAAACATGCAAATTAGCTATTAAGAGTTAGTGTACCAAAAACCAATTTCGTAACACATGGAAGGTTTCAGACAGAAATCAATGCCCTCCAAGAATCATGGGTCACCATCAAGGTCATCGCATATATATCATCATCATCATTCATAAGGGAGTTCTCGCTAAACAAATTTCTGTAGGCTTTTTCATTGGGCTTAGGTTTGAGCTGTCAGTCTGGCATAGTTGTCAATACTGAAAGGTGGATTGTTGAACTTAAATCAAATACATGGTAATTGAAGTCATCAGGAACCTGCGAAGGAATAGTACTATTAGGGAGAGCCTGAGAAGGGATTGTTGAATTGAAATCAAGTCCATTGAGCTCACAAATGGCCCAGTACAAATTGCTCCGGGAGGGTTTTCTCAACTGGATGGAACCAACATCCATGGGATAGTTATCTTAAACTGTGGGTTCGAAATGGAGCCCTCGTAATCGACAATCGGGCTAATAATCAAAGGACCGAACCGGGTCATCCATAAAGGAGATTATTGAAACCGGCTAGGTCCTCGAGAATGAAGAGGGGAAGAGGGAGTCCATTTGTGAGCCGAGGTGTAATATTGTAATCAAACTTTCCAAGCCATAGCGCCTCCTCCTTTTCTGATATAATTCACCGTAGATGAGATGGGAAAACCAGACTATTAACTAAAAAATTAATTGTGTGAAAAACTAGAACTCGCTATTAACTGGCCAGACCACCGGGGTGTTTGGAATGCTACACATCCGGTTTTTCTATTCTTCTTCAAATCATGAAGCAATCTGCTCTTGATCTCATTAAGCGCTTCTAAGTGAGAAAATGGTCGCCAGCCCATATGCGACCACCCAAAAGAGCAAGAAAATATCTTCAAACCATGTATAATCGAAAAGTAGGAAGCAACAAATGCAGCTAGCTAGCTGTAAGATTCTCAATTACTGTTGCCATAATAAGGTCGAGTTTGAGAATTTTGTTGTCTTCGCCTAGAAAATTTCCCTTTATCCCTTTCTTTAATCTTTAAGATGCTCTCTCCCAATCGTTGAACTAACAACTCTTCCAATACCTATGTCACGCAGAAACAATGATATGCTCAATATTTAGTTTCGCTTAAGAAATAATGAATTAGGGCTATATCCTAAATGGTCAAGACGATGGATTTTCAATGGGGAATGGGGATAGGTAGCTCTTCGCTGAGTCTCCTTCGATGTAAAAGAGAAAAAATTTTAAAACAAATCCAATAGGGGGAATAAGTCTAGCTATATCCACTAGGAAGAAATACAGCTGTGAGACAAATTAAGGAGAAGCTCAGTGTGTTCACTCTATCCCAGCTGATTCATTCTGACACTCGTACTACAAAGAAGGCATATACAAGATCTCGAGTTACGCCCACCAACAACTAGCTAACTAACACACGCTCAAAGCAAATGCAAAACAACCCCGACAAAATTAACTAACTCGAGTAATGAACACAACCTGTCAAATCCTCGCATCGCTTTGGGACTTCACAAATTCCACCCCTCTTTCATCATGTTCCTTTATACCTTCCATATACCCACAGTTTCCTCGATTCTTCTTGTACACCATCTAATTCTTCTTAATTCACTCTTAGAGTGCCTAAAGGATGATTTTGCCATCCTTGAATACCGCAAAGAAAAGAAGCAAAACCCGTATGTTTTCCATGAAATGTACTTCTCAGGATATATAGTTTGAAAAACTTAAGAAAATCTCATTTTTAGAAAATTTTAGTAGGCGCTTGAGTGATACTAATCTAGGAATGCCAAAGAAAACTGCCTGGCATAAATTATGAGGAGTATTTGCATTGCTCTAAGAAGAAAAGAAAGATCTGGACTCGAAGAAGATCAGCTTTTGTTTCAATGTGGCATAGAGCTAGGGGAATGCCTCTAGAGCAGGTGGCACAACGAGGTTGTGCTTATATCAAAGATATATATAGAGAGAGGAGTTATTTTTATTTTACTGGTGTCGTAAACTAATGCTACTTCAAGAGATTATGATAACATTTTCTAAGGCGGGAGTAAATTAAGTAAATTTACTCTCTTCGTCTTTTCTCAGTTCATATAAATCGTGACAGACTACCGCTTGAACATTTCATGAAATGGCATTAATATCTTTTATATATATATCAGACGTTTGAATGGATGAAGTGAATTTAGGGCATGTTTAGTTCCGTACTTTGAAAATACAAATTTTCAAAGACAACATTTTTTAATATACAAAAAACAATATTTTGGTGTTTTATTCAGTAAAAATACTGGAAAAGCTAGGAAGCTTACCTATTCTTCATGTTTTCCTTATTTTTCTTGTTTTTGAGAACATAAAAACATTTTCAAAACCATAAACCAAACATACCTTTACTCTATTTTTCTCTCCTTTTTCCTAGTTCACAAACCATATAGATCAATCACTCGAACATTTCATGAAAATGTCATTAATTTTTTTATATATAAATTGACTGGCCAGATGGATGAAGTGAATTTACTCTCTTTCTCTCTCATTTTTCCTACTTCACAAACCATAGGATCGAATAGTTTTTGAACATTTCATGAAATGGTAATATACTATTTTTTTTATACATATTGATCGGGCCAGGAAGGGATGAAGGAATTTCCTCTCTCTTTTCCCCTAGTTCATACATCATATAGATCGACGCTTGAACATTTCATGACTGGCCTTAATATATACACACACATATATATTCAGTGTTGGATCAATTTTCAAGATTTATTTTTGATCATTAGAGTGGATGAAGTGAACTTAAACTCTCTCTTTTTTCCTAGTTCACAAACAATATAGGATCGATCAGTTTTAAGCATTTCATGAAATGGCATTAATATTTTATATATATATTGATCAGCTTTGGGTTTGGGATGAAGTTGAATTTACTTTTTTCCTATTTCAAAAACATATAGGATGGATCAGTTTTGAACATTTCATGAAATGGCATTAATATTTTTTTATATATTGATCAGTTTGGGAGGGGATGAAATGAATTTACTCTCTTTTTTCCTATTTCAAAAACATATAGGATCGATCGCTTGAAATATTTCATGAAAATGACATTAATATTTTTTATATATTAATCATTTTGGGAGGGGATGAAGGAATTACCATGTTTTCCTAGTTCCCATTTAACTTCGACGCCCCCAACACCTGGTGCTCGACACACTTTAACTTTAAATCTCATTGCTTACTTACCATACTTAACTTGTTCATTCATATACGTTAAACATTTAACTTGAAATATATTTTGTAGCACCATCATAAAATATATTCAAAACTTATAAATGGGAGTGTTCAACATTTAAAATTTTACATTTACATATAATCAAGTATTTTTTTATTCTAAACTCCATGATCTCGCGGGTTGTCTCCCAATATCTTATAAACATAGTAATCTTTAAGATTAAAATATAAATAAGCAAGATTTGGAATATATGCTAGGTCTGTTTTCCAACCGACAAATTAGTAGAATCGGGATCTATGCATGAACGTAAATGGAGTTTTGTCCCTTCGAGAAGATTATGCGCTTGATTACAGATAAATAAAGAGGGAAACATTTTCTAATTCTATGTTTGTTTCATAATAGTTTATGTAGTTCATGATCTTTAGTGGTAGTTAAACAACCTATATACTTTTGGTTTGGGATTGAAGAAATTAAATGGTTTTCTCTGCTTTCTTTTTTTTTTTATCCATTTGCATGATCCTACATGTGCAATTTAAATGTCTGATTGGTTTCTTTAATAAGTTAGTAACTAATAAGATTGTAATTTATAGAGGCATTGTTGTATTATTATTATTATTAGTTCAAGTCTATTTAATATATTTTGATAGCACTTGCCTCTTTTCGTTCTTAAGTTATATATATTTTTACAACTTTGAGTTTTCTAAATAATTTATACGTATCTTGACTAACTTCTTATAAGATCTTTGAAGTTACTAACTGATGAACCTCTTGTGGGCTTCGAGGGGCCTTTAACCGGGTGACTATTCAGAGTAAACCTAAGGTTTGAACTCTATTTACCTTCGTTCTAGTTATAACTTGACCACCCCTCAAAGACTTTTAAAGTTATCGATCTACGCCAACTCCACTCGCCTTTGATTATAGTTATTTATTTTTTCTAATATATATATTTTATAATCGTGAGTGTTTTGGTCAACTTGAACGTATCTTGACTGATCTTATGGAGCCTTAAAGTGATCGACTGAATAAATTTTCAATGACATTAAGAGGCCTTGAACCAATGACTATTCGAAGTAAAACTTGCAGGAAACCAACTAGAACCCTTAAGGTTTGATTGCTTTTTGTTTTTTTGAAAGAAAGGTTTTATTTTTGTTATAACTCTCATATGGGTATATGACATTGACGTTTTCAAAATAGAGAACATAAAATAGTTAAAAAAAAAAAAAAAACAAAGGCTTTATTTAATTTTTTATTTCAATTATCTTAGGATATAATTTACTTAATTTCCTTAGTATGGATTTTTTCACTAATTTGGGCATTGAATTCCTTTTGTTCTACTCAACAAAGATCACCCACCGCCAGGTCTAGGATTGCTTGCTCAATCGGGGAGATTGGCCGTGGTGGTTGAGGCTGAGACCAAGAGGCATATCGTGGATGTGGAGGAGGTGCATGTCGGGGGTAACACTGCAGTGAGGGTGTACCGATCCACGGGGGTTTCTATAGTCCCTCATGGACATGTATGCTCTAGGGTTACTCTCCACTGAATACTCACTGTATTGCCTTCCCTCTTCCATTGGTCACAATTCAAACCCACTGGACATGTAATCCTGCAGTATAAAAAAGGCACACAAAAACAGTCCTGCAACAAATTTTTTTTTTTTTTTGAAATGAAAATAAAATAAAAAAAATGACAATGAAATATAAAAGAAATTCACCAAAACTTGTGATGAGGATCACAAGTGTTCCACAGCTCGTCAAATGCACTTAGGCACCATCCCCTGCATCCATGCCATTTGATTCGTGTCAATGTTAGGTAAGTGATCCTAATCAACAAAATTTATATCCTATATTCCTCCTTTGCTGTAGTCAAGCTATCAGATAGTGGTTCAAACAACACAGAGATGGGTTTTCTTTCTCGACAAATGATTCTGGTGAAGTCAAAAATGGTGAATTAAATTTGGGATTTTAAGGTGGTGGATAAAATGAAGGAGCCGTGGTTAGCAAACTGAAAATAAATAAAATAAAATGTAAAATAACTCCTCAAGCATTAGCCACGGGTTTAAGGTCCTAGCCAACCGAGATAGTCCCCGGTTCATTTCCTCGTCAGGGAGGATGACATATAGTCATTTCCCTAACCGCGCATCTTCATTTAACTTTAAAAAACTAAACCCTCATAATTTTCCTCGTGATAGAAAGCATTCATTTAACATTTTATGGTTCCTACAAAGGAAAACATGTCTCAAAACCTACCTTCAAGAACTAATAGAGACAACTAACTAGGCATCATGAATCTACCGAAAGTATCCATCAACCCGAAAAGCTTGCCAAGTACACATTAAAGAGAGCATGTTTAAGAGATTTTAACCTAAAAGTTGAAATCCAGCCCTTAACCTACTCAAAGGTCCAGAAGCGGCAACTTATGCATATTAGTGTATCTAAAGCTAAGAATACACTGAACCCTGGGGTAATCTTGCCAAGTATCACAAAGAAAGTACATCAAAAGCTTTAAACCTAGAGTTACAAATTCGGGAACCAAAACGTTGTGACCCATCGCTGAAAACAGGGAACCAAATGGTATACCTTGAAACATTGCCCAAGAGTCTCTCCTCTTCATGAGGAAGAGGTTTTAGGCGCTCATCCCCAAGTTTTCACCTCGGGAGGGTGTTTGGCAGCCAAGAAAGGGACAGAAAATGAGAGAAAAGGGAAAACTGGAGAACTGAAATTCTAATTTTATTTTACATAAAGAAAAAATCTATCGCTCAACAAGAAGATACAAAATGGCTTATGGGAAATTACAAAACCAAGTGAAATACCATATAATCCAAACATATGATTATAACAAGGGTAGAAAGGAGAAAAACCAAAAAACAAATAAAAAGTCGGGGTTGGCCAAAAAAGCAGGGAATATGCTACCTGGAAGAACAATGCTCAGATGCACCGTGCGCGCAAGAAAAAGCCTCGCATGGTGCAATTTCTTCACATTTTGCTCTTTCTTTTCTTTCTCGATCTTTGATCCGCAATGTTGAGTTTGATTTGAATTCTTCGCTCTTGATCGACTAACAATTTTTAGATATTGCCTGTAAAAACGCAAAATTTGCCACAAAATGTGATCATTAAAATAGTAGGACCTTAATGTGTAAATTGGTTTATTAACATTAGTACACAAAGCACTCAAAACCTAATAAATAGGGTTCAAAATAGCACTTTGGGGCGCTAATCAAAACATATACACAACAACAAAGGTCTTCGTGAGGGTACCTAGTAAATGTGTCGTCTCGTTGCCGATGTGAATCAAGCCAAGCATGATATTCATATTAAACCCAAATCCTACAAGCTTGAGCTTTTAGGAGAAAGGTCATTTAACATGGTATCGAGCTTGTCAAGGTGAGGTCCCGGGTTCGAATCCTCCTCCTTGCAATTTAATCCCCATGTTTATTTTGGAGTCCATACGGACTCTGCTCTCCACTGCGGTACGCATGGGTCGTATGCACGTGAGGAGGGTAAGTGTTGAAGCATGATATTTATATTAAACCCAAATCCTACAAGTTTGAGCTTTTAGGAGAGTTGGTCATTTAACAGATGAATTGTTCTAGCTTAGTTCCGCCCTCCCGTACCTACGCATGAAACACCCGTGCTGTTTATGTTTAACAAATAATACACGCCTGACAATTCTAATAAGGGTCATCACACTTTGCATAACCTGCATTGTAACACCCCAAAATATACCATAACAGTTTTATAACATGTTTAGGGTATAAAATAAGATAAAATTTTATACATTCAAAAAAAATGAATTTTTTATGAAAAATGACAAAACTATAATTTTGTCGCTTTGTAATAGTATTGAATGGCTTAGGAAGCCTAAAATTGTCTAGATCTGTGATGATGAACAGATCATACAGCTAAATTGCCTTTACGAAATCTAGCTACTCCCTGTCGACTCGTTGAATCGAGACAATAATATTTTAAGCACTTTAGGCGACTGGGTGTAGAGGAAACTTGAAAACTGGATTTGAAAAATCTCAAAAATGGTAAATATGTAAAGAATATTCAATTATGATAAAATGAAATTGAAACAAGGACAAATAAATTTTTCGAGCTAGGTCCGACTACAGTTAAAGAAAATGGGACATATTGGTCCCACTTAAAAAATTAAAATAAATTCCTCAAAATAAAAAAATAAAGAAAGGCAAACGCATCTGAGGGAGCCGTCAGAGACAGAGGGTTCATTTATTTTTATTATTTTTTTTCTATCACTCTCTCTTCGATATATAAATCTGACCGTCTGAATTCGTCAGCATAGCAAGGTGCTCATTTACTCGACGAGGGCTACATGGGAACCAAAAAATACTGGATTTTCACAGTTTTAAATTAAAAATTCTTAAAATCGTTTTGGTTTTTCTCAGATCTACCGCTTTCTAAACTGGCCATATAATCGGGTCGGCTATTAAGGTCAGAGACTTTGATTCACGACGCAGTTTCACGCGTCGGCTACCAAAATATCGAGTTTCGGCCAAACTCTACGAGGTATGGATTTTTGTCTAAATATCGTAAATTATAATGTGATACAAATAGTAAATGAATACTTATGAATAGAAAATAGTAAATAATAAATAGTAAACAAGAAATAGTTAATATATTAAATAGCAAAGTAACATTGAATAAAGGAATAAGAACAGAATAGTGAATGGTAATTAATTACTGATATTTCATTCAAATACGTTAAAATTATATTTATACAAATAGTAAATAATATGTATGAATGAATAGTAAATATATAAACAACATGTATTTAAATAGTGAATAGTGAATATGGAATAGTGAATACGTATCGTTGAATACGTCAATAAACAAGAAATATATAAATGAATAGCACATTAACAATACATAAAATATAGGAATATATGATAGGAAATGCATGAGATTAGTAAGTATACGATTAGATAATACATGCTATAAATGTACAAATGATAGGAAAATAGTTACATGTATGATAAAGAAATCTTAATACAGTAAATTGAAGTTAAAAGACATATGAAAAATGCAAAAGATACTGGTAGTACGATAGAGTACAAAGAATATATAAGTTAACAAAATATAAGATGTTACAAGTAGATGACAAATATATGATCTGATTGGTTATATTCAATTGTTATATGCTAATATATGAGATGAATATATGATAGAACATGATATAAATACAAGAGTGAATAAATGGAATATGAATAGCTAAAACATGAACGAATGCGATATAGAATAGACATATATGAAAACGAAGTTGCAAGACCAAGTCTCTAATGGAAAAGGGGAATCGGTCAAAACAATTAGGAGAGACTACTGATGGTACTGATCTAACAATGACCGTGGGACAATGTCAACATACCTGGGAGCCGCAACCCATGGCGAAGGATTTCTATAAAGTACCCTCATAACATATGAAAGTATGTACTGCAATTCATGAGAAATAAAATCAATAAGAACGTTTTCCCAAAATAATGTTGGGCTATCATTTTGAACTTCACCTTAGAGAGGGATCACATTAGAGCTTAAGTCTATGAGTTAAATAAACAAACTTCAATATTTCTATTTTCCAATTGCATAAATGAATTTATAAAATTGAAATGGGATTATAAGAGACAAATCCAAAGAGATTCTTAAAGTTTATTATTATATATATAAGTCAAATAAAGGCACACTGTAGCATTAAATTTTAAGCTAGAAAGAGAGGTTAAAATTTTAAAAATGGTTTAAATTCTTAGGCTCGCCCGCCTCAAGTCTACAAGCCCGCTGTGCCGACACCCAGCTCAAGCTCATATTAGGAAGCCCTCGTGGCTAGGATACGTGCCTCAAGAAAATAAAAGCCCTAGACCCAACCCATTGATTTCTGTCACCGCCATGGGTTTCATTTCTTCTGGCCAGCGAGCCTGACATGGTCCATTGGAGACCCTATATACGTATCCATAAACATGTCCCATCTATGATAATTGGAATGGGATGAGTCAAAGCCCAAACGAGTTACCTGAAAGCCGAACATGAGAGATGTACGGACCAAGGCCCAACGTGAAGAGGGCCTCGAACTCACAGCATCAGATTGTCACGAACCACCCCGAACTACCTATATCGAGAGCACAAAGGGAAAACAACTCGCATTCATCCACATCATCTCGTGCATAACACTTATCGCATCCGGCTTAATTCGCAGTCCGGTCCAAAGAAAAACTGAGTCGCAAGACTAAGTCTCTAACTAAAAGGGGAATCAATAAACAATTAGGAGAGACTATCATTACCATCGATCTAACGTGATTCCAATGAGTCACATGTCAACATACCAAGAAGCCGCAACCCATGGGCTAAGGATTCTGTATAAAAAGTACCCTCTCATAACAACATAGGAAAGTATGCACTCGCAATTCATGAGAAATAAAATCATTAAGAACGCTTCCCAAAATAATAATGTCATTAATATTTCGAACTTCACTCTTTCCGAGAGGCTCACATTGTGAGCTAAGTTCGCATGAAATAACAAAAAGAAACTTCAATGTTTCTCTTATTTTCCAATTGCATAAATGAATTTTTAAATTGAAATTGATTATAATAGATAAATCCCAGTAATTTCTTACAAAAGTAATCTTGAATTGTCACTCCTTGACAAAGATGCCATTGAAAGAGTAAAATTAAATACCTTGTTTGATAAAAGATGTCAGCCGAAAGGTAAAATTAAATACCCTGCATGATAACTATATAACTTGTGAACATTTTGTTTCATTCTCATATTGTAATCATATTCCTATGGATATTTTATGTAAAGCAGTATCTTTTTTGCATTTAAAAAAAGTTATTCATGCGAATAAGTTTTGATGTTATCCCTTTAATCCATTACATATTAAAAAGCTATTTGTGGGAGGATGCAGCTCAGGGCTTTGATGAGGCTTCACAATGTTTACATTATCAACTATTGAATTGCGAGGGGCATTACTGGCAAAGCAGGATATGGTGTACTGTTTGTTATTTCATGTATTTAGAACCAAAGCAATGTTTTTCAATAAACAATTTTCAAAATTAGAAATCAAACCATTGAAATATTTTTTTTTTGGAAGTTAGAGATCTTATTTGATAGGATTATAATCGTGGAACCTTAGTTCATAATGAGAACTTTTCGATAATTTGTTAAATATACAAACAAGAAAAGAAAACCATACAAAAATCATATATTCCTTCATAAGGCTATCCAATCACCAGTTGGTAAGAAAATATTATTGTTAACATTTTTAGATACTTCATATTTCCACACAACTTAATTATTAAGTTAGAATGGATCATAAACTTTGTTGCTAAGGCCTCCTGGAAAGTTTAACTTCTTTCGTTCTTTCTTTTCATCCCGTTAGAAATGGGAGGTGGTTTTTTTACTTTTCTTGGCTTGAAATCACCCCTCACATGGGTCTACTCATATATGTACTTTCTCCCTCAATAAATTGGTGTTTTTGTGTGGATAATTCAAACGACAATGCTGCTTTGATTAGACAAAGAAGTCACACCAAATCCCTATTGATCGGTATGATTCATCAGATCTTGAATCATAAGTATTCTAGACAGGATTAGACCTTGATCCGTTTCTTCTTGCTATTAACTTGGACGTTGTGTCGTAGTTTGATTTCCGAATCAATGAAATTTCACTTTCCATTGTCAAAAGATATATATATATATATATATATATATATATATATATATATATATATATATATATATATATATATATATATATATATATATATATATATATTTCCACACAACTGTTAACATTTTTGTGATATTTCCACACAACTTTGATAATATTTTAAATGATTAAAAAACTCATACATAAATACATGAATACATATTCTAAGGTTGTGGAATCACCTATTTGTAGAGCTATTTTCCATAAATATTGAACTCTAACATTGAATACGTCCTCATAACCAGTCCCATCTTAAGGTATTAATTCGCAGAAAATCTTATTTGGATTAAACTAAAAGGAAAAAGAAAATAAAATGAAATACGTATTATTCTCCCGCCATAATTTTCTAAGAAAATGGCTCTATAGAAACTCCTGGTGTTCATAAAGCTCAAAGCACACCATGGAACCTCCTAGATTTTCTTTCCATCTCCCTCTGCCTCTCTTCCTCCTCCTCCTCCTTCTCCTCTTCCTTTCTCAAAGCAACTCCTTTCAGCATTCTCAAACACCCTGAAGGCTCTAAAATGGAGAGACAAAAGAGAAGGCATCCGTAAGGCAATGCAAGACTTCAACGTTACGACCACGTGAAGGTACTCTCCTGCACATCCGACAATGAAGATTTTGACGATTCCTCTAGAATCTTCTCTCAAAACCCCGTAATCCCACCACCTTCCCCCACCGAATCCTCGACGACCCAACGGCGGCTGCTTAATGTCCCTGGCCGAGACAGCGGGTATCTCACCACCACCCGCATCACACTCGGGTCGACCTCAAATGGCCTCGCCGACCGCATGCATCCACTACGTAGTCTCCCCGTGATCCCTCCCCGGAAACCGCGGTAGGATACGTTTAAATCAACATAGATCACCATGTTAGAACACAAAACATAATAATGAAGAAAACTGAAACAGCTACCTGGATGAATCCATGAATGGCTTGATGCTAATCGATGAAGACTGCAAAGAACGATCTCAAGATCTTCTCCGAATGACCCCTTGATGACATCGCTTAGAGAATGCTCTCACCAAGTTAGGAGAAAAGATTTCTCGAATCAGAGGTGAGAACGAATTGTACGTATCCTTTAGGTTTGGGAGGACTGAGCCTCTTCATTTATTGATTTCCAATTCATCGCCCTCTCATTACGGCCGCTCGTGATTTTCACTGAATAGCCACACTCGCTAAATTTCCATATGATTTATTGGCAACTCTAATAATCTCACTTCTTAATTAGACCAAATTAATCAATTAAGTTCACTAATAAAGCCCAATATAATGAAAACTTACATTCTCCTAATACTGGGCGATATTAATCAACAAACTCGTGTGCGCACCTTCATAGCTGACTAGAGATTATTCTGGCCAGTCAATCCGATCCTATAAAGTCTCAACACCGAATCATGGCGTACTCATGCACTCACGCAGCCCTTCCATGGTCACAAGTGCTTTCAACTTACCGATATGGATTCAATATGGTAGTGTGTTTAAATGGACAACACTCTATAATGAGTGATATTTATGTGTTATCCATTTTGTTAGTCCAAATTTCTCTCCTTAAGTGTCACAAAACCCAAGAAGTCACCAGAGAATAAGATCCACTATGGTTCCAATGAACCTATATATGTGTTACCTTGATAGTAACTTTACTTTATGTGTAACATGACATATTGCCACACAATGCCAAGAATGCCCCATAGCCTCGTATTCAAGGTTTACATACTGAGATTTTCAACAATTATATGTACTCAACTCGATAAACCTACATTCACAAATACCTATCGCACGTAAAAGAGTTGATAAATTCAATTATTGCAAAAATGTAATGAAATCGATTCAACCTTCATAAGAGCACATAAAACTTAATAGCCCCACTAATTTGGCGTATCCCATGATACTCCTAAGCCCATGTTAATGACATGTCTTGGCCAAATACACAAGGGCGAAAGGCCTTTAGTTAGCTTGACCAAGTAATCATATCATCTCAAGGATATGTGATCCACCGCAACGCCACCGCTTTCGAATCTTTTTCCTTTATAGTCGTACTTAACCTCCATGTGCTTAGACTCTCGAGAGACCTCTCGTTGTTGTTACTAAACAACACTCCGCGAAAGGCTATTGTCACAATACAACCGTATGGGCCTATCCACAAAATCGGGAATACGATTAACTCCTTAATGAGGTTTCGAGCCAAATCGCTCGAGTAGTCGCTGAAAAGCATGCTACAAACTCCGCTCAGATGGTAGGATGTACTGACTGCTTTCTCACTTTTCCATGATACCGCACCTCCTCGCTAACTTTAAAGATATAACCGCTGTCGACTTCTTTTCATCCCGACACCAAAGAAAGTCTCGAATCCGAATACCTAACTAGCCGTAGGTCCTCAACATGTTTGTAAATCAACATATAATCTTGTCCTCTTTAAGTACCTCATAACCTTCTTGGCAAGAACTCCAATGATCATGTCTGATTTGATCGATATCCGCTAAGTCCTATTGCAAAGGTAATATCTCGGCTTAGTGCATACGTGAGCATACATAATACTCCCAAGTGCACTAGCATAAGGCAAGACTCTTCATTCGGGCTTTAATATCCGAACGAGGACATTGTGATAGGACTCAACTTATCACCTTTTACGCATGTGAGCAATTCCTGGCTTACATTGTTCCATGTTGAATCTTTCTAAAATACGATCAACATATGCCCTCTGAGATAAACCCAATAGTCTGCAAGAACGATTCCTATGAATCTCAATGCCCAGGACAAAAGAAGCCTCACCAAGGTCCTTCATATCAAAGTTCTTTGACAACATCCGCTTGTTCTCATGCAAGAACCTAGGTCAATGCTTTCTCGCAGCGTGATATCATCCACATAGAGTATTGTGAAAATGAATTTCCTCCAATCGACCTCAAGTATATACATTGATCTATACTTTGTTCTCAACAAAACCATATGAAGCAACAACACTCATGAAACTTCAAGTACCATTGTCTAGAAGCTTCGCTGAGACCATTATATAAAATAGACTTTTTCGCCATACAAGTGTACTAACTGTTTGCCACAAAACCTCAAGTTGCATCATGTATAGACTTCTTCATTAAGGTCTCCATTGAGAAAGGCGCTTTTAACATCCATCTGTGTAATTCCACATCGAAATGAGCAACTAATGCCATGATCACTCCGAAAATCTTTAGAAGAGACCTGAGAAAAGGCGATCCATACCTACTCCTTCTCTCCAAAGGAAACCTCGCTACCAAATCGCTTTAAACTTCTCAATCTTCTCAGAGTCCCTTTCACTCTATACACCCATTTATATAAAGCAATGGGTCTATGACCTTCGTGCATCTAACAAGTTCCCAAACTCCATTATGCCTCATAGATTGAATTTCACTTCTCATCAGATCCAACCACGCTCTAATCGAGGACAAGAAACAAATTGCATAAGTTATCGATCGCCGCGTAATCGATATATCGTAGTCTTGCTCTCCTATATAGACTAAATAGTCCCAAGTGGGTATAGCTGATCGCCTCTCCTAGTGCGGATCTCCTTACTGGAGTAGTAATAGCCACATCCCTGCACTGAGAGCCTTGATGAACTTTTATTAGAGCCGTCTCGACAACAAAGATCCCGGTGTCTCAACAGTTCAAAATGGTGTGCGGGAGTTCCTAGCCAAAATTTTGTATGGAGACATAAAGATACCACATTACCCACCGTACTATTATCCTCAATAGTCCTGTGAGCGCCTACTTTCTCTTCGCCACATAAACTCCAAAACTCAAATTGCTCCATGGATTCCACAATTCTTGTGCCTCCATTGGGATTATAGAACCGATATCCCTTCGAATGTTCCGGGTAAGATACAAAGTAACACCGAGTGGTTCTGGAGTCCAACTTACTTAATGTTGGATTATACAACTTCACTTCTGCAGGACATCCCCAAACCTTAAGATGGTTTAAGCTAGGCTTACGCCCAGTCCATAACTCAAAAGGAGTCAATGAACAACCAGAAGTTACACGATTCGTGACTGTACAAAGCTATTTTCAAAGCTTCACCCCCACGTAAAACCAGTAAATTTGTCCTAATGAATCATACTCCCCTTACCATTTCCATAAGATACGACAGCCTTCGCCACAATTCATTTTGCTCAGACTGTGCATAGTAACCGTGGCCTTCCCGTAATCCTCTAAGTATTTACGAACGGTCCCTTGTCGGTCCACCTAAGATCGCCATGCTTGCCATAATACTTCCACCGGGTCAGATCTAACAACCTTTATGACTCTTCCCAATGGGCCGACTTCAAATCCGAAAAATCTTGAACTTGTCAAGAGACTTTCAAATTCTTTCTTTAATCATACGTGATAAACTAAGGATATTCAGAATAATATCAATAAATGTGATGAAATAAAATTTCACACAAGGTCATTATAAGGTCCACTTATATCAACAAGTCGAACTTCCTGACCGCAGCTTTTGTTGGCTCCCAGCTATTTTACCTCAATAACAATCTACGATATCTTCAAGTCATTTTAAGAGCAAGTGTGATATTAGTCTTATCACTTTACTTCTAATTCCAGAGATATGGCCAAGTCGCATGCCATAATGCATAAGACTCCTTCCTTAGGTAGTGGTCTCTTAGAAACAACCTTTTCAGCCGTATAAGCTACGTATATGTCATCGGGAGATAAACTTAATCTGTATAACTGGCTGATATAAGGATAAAGACCCAACTATATTTTGAATTAAGAAATATTGAAATAACATTGCTCTTTAATTTCAAAATATAATCATATGAATCCAAACACGATACTTAGAAACTAAATTCGCCCAGCAGCGCGGTACATAAAATGTGTCCTTTCAACATCAACTTAAAAACTTAATCTAAACTAAGATTACATCTCCCACTAACATGACATCACCTTTCTCGTTTCCCACAAAGTGAGCTTTGATTCATCCTTCGCTTCGCTTCCCGCCATGAATCCTGTATGGTAAACACAACATGATTAAGTTGCTCCACTATCGAGCCACCAAGAACCGGATGGTGCCGACAGTCAGACCACAAACAAGTGTTAGCAGATCCACATCTAGTTTCCACGCCGACATCCTCGCTTTAAATTTTAAAATAATTCTTCTTCATGTGGACCTTTCTTCTTGCAAAAGAAGCAATCCATCACCATCCTTTTCAAGAATGTCTTCTGACCCATATTATCGATTAACCTAGTTTCTCGAGCACCTTTATGAGTACGACTTTCAATTTTATTTTTCCTCCATAGAACTAGAAAGATAAGGCCATATGCTCTTCTCCTTCTTAAGTTTCCCTCCACCACCTCGTTATTAAGTTTGAATCAGACTCAAGTCTCATCTTCGGGAACGTAGTTTGTCTCTATGAACCAAAATGTGGAGTGGTGTTTAGGCTTGATGCACAATGCAAGCATCGTGAATGGTAAATAATAATTAAGAGCTCGAGCTTCGCTTTTGGGGCGTCTACCATCCAGGACATAATCTCTAACCCCACCGGTAATCTCATCATACTTCATGTTAGAAAGAGTTAAGAAGTTTGTCCAACCTCAAGATTAGATGAAACTCGATTTCTAGCCTCTATTGGTTTAATATTTCCTTAGTTAAAGACAAATAACTGGTAAACCACTTTTCAAGTGTTCATATGATTTCTTCATTGTCATTGGCAACCCACTGCCTTCCTCTGCAGCATGAATCCGTTTTCAAATGAATACTAGGTGGTCAGATATTTCACGCTGGGTCCTCAGAAGCAATGTGAATATCCCACAGCCTCCATCTCTAAATAGAAAGTCCTTTCCATTTCTTAAAATTCAATCCAAGAAGGACCTCAATTGAAATGGAATTGCCGCCTCACGTAAAAATTGACTAAAAAACAAAAAACAAATAATACATGTAATCGTGATCATTAAATACTCATACAGAGAATTACACTACATCATCACATAATCACCTTTGAGCAAAATATATTATGCTTGTACACTCTCCACATGACAAATATGAGAACATTCTAATCTTCGTGAAATCACCACCTTGGGTGTGGAACCACTAAGATCACTGGCTTCTGCCATGCCACACATGTATCCTTCCATGAATCAACACAGATCACCTCGGAGGCTGATCACGTAATAAAACAGAGACATCCTTTTCCACTGGTCATGAGATTTGACATTTCTCAAACTCCAATCAAGTGTGCCACTTCAAGGCCACAACCCAATCAACTTGAAAATTTCATACAGTGGATATAAACTTTATGTATCACATTCAATATATATATATATGTAATGCCAATTATACTGCCTAATTCTCATTCATGTGACAATGAATTTAGACTCATATTTAGCCTTATGCAAAGTTGATATACATGTTAGCTACCTTATGTATTTTCTAAACTATAGAGAAATACAAAAATACGTAAAATACCCTAATACCATTAGGCGATATAGGTTCTATACGCATTTTCTCATATCCGTAAAGTCAAACATGAAAATAAATATACCACATTGTAGAGAATTTCAAATTCGAGCACGTAGATATCAAGACGCCCAAAAGATATCCTACCGCCGCTTCACGCGCCACCGTATGTTCGGCTGCAGGTGCCGCTGCGGTCACGTGTCGCCGGTTGTTGACTGGTCGCAGCGCGGACTGGTATGGCGTAATCGTCGTCAAAACCGGCCGCTGACTGGTCGCCGTAACCGCCGCCGGACGTTCGGTCAACCGGCCGTCAATTTCAGTCGTCAAACATCCGTTGGATCATCGATCGCTCCGCCGAACCGGCTTCGCTGTTGGCCGTCGCGTCAAACCGTCCGCTCAATCGGGCCGAGATGACATCATCATGACGCTTATCATCCACGCCATCGACGCCAAAGATCCCGACTGAACCGCAAAATGGATCGAAAGGGCATCCCGCTTTCGACGCTCACAACCGACTCGGGGTCGTCGACGCCGCCAGTCGTTCGATTCGCGCGCGGTCCTTCACGAGCCGCTCGCCATCGCGCCGGGCGCAGGGCGCCGTCCCGCCACCCGGCGACTACACCCAATCGATCCACTGTTCTTCGTCGAGTAGATTCCAAATATGCAAAAATCAATTTTGGACGGTAGGTGTAAATCTAAATCGACAACGCCCGATTTGAATAAAACCCTAAAAAAATTAATTCCTTGCAGCCAAATTTAACCATGGTCAGTTCACAAGAACCCAGGATGCTGTAATCAACATAGATCACCATGTTAGAACACGTTACTAATAATGAAGAAAACCAAATCAGATAATTCCGATTTGAACCCATAACGCTTGATGCGAATCGATGAAGACCCCGCAGAGAAGAATCATCTCAAGATCTTCTCCCCGAATGACCCCTGATGACACCGCTTAACAGAATGCTTCTCACCAAGAGAGAAAATATTTCTCTCGAACTGTATGTGAGGAAATGAACTGTACGATTCCTGTGGTCTTCGGGAGGGCCTGAGCCTTCTGGCTTCATTAATTCCCAACACGCCCTCTCATTAGCTGCCTAGCCAGACGCCAAATTTCACACACACACTTGCCACAATTCTATATGATTTATTAAGAATTCAATAATCCTACCTTAATTAGACCAAATTAATCAATTAAGTTCAATTAATAAAGCCTACATAACAGAAAACTTACAAACCGATCACAAATCCGCTTTCAACGCATAGCGCTGCTTCGGAACCCCACCCTTCGAGAATGTTCGAGAAGAAATACATGCGAAACTCCGAATCACTATGAAGAGATCACGGGGAGAGGGAGGAGTCTCTGGGCCGACGCCAACCCATCATTGATTGATCCGCACGCCGCATCGACGCAGGAAGCAGGCGATCGGGTCGGTGAGACAGGATCTAGAGATCTCGGTCTGCTCATTATGGAAACTGTAGTACGCATGAAATAGGGCATATTCTAGACTTGCGCATAGCAAAGACGAGACGTTTCTATGTACGTGAGTTCTTCCTACTGAAAGCGAAGAAGTTACATAATATTATCTATAGTGACAGAAACATTTACACCAATTAGTCGATCATCAATCGATTAAATAATAAGAGAAACTTTTGGCCCGATTTGTCATACCTATTTTAAAATTGTTTTTTTTAATAACAAACAAAACAAAAACAGAAAATATGTTTGGTTTCTTTTTTTTTTCTTTTTTTTCCTTTTTGTTTTAAAAAATACAAAGAACACTAAATTTGAATAACATAATATAATGGTTTCCCATTTAACACCAAAAATGACGCCCTATGCTTGTGGAAACTATTTTTGATTAATTGCTCTCAAAATTGTTTTTAAAACTATTCTCAAAACCAATTTTCAAAACCATAATCAAACAAGCCCTCAAATATTTCATTCTTCAACTGAATATTAGAAAAAATATTTCAACATGGCAACCTCAACTCGTGAATCTAACATTTCACAACAAAATGGTTCTTTCCATGAAGCATTTATCTACCTTCTTATGTTATCGCGGTTTATGAGCGTTTGATTTATCATCGCCTTGTTATGACATGTTGTCGTTTCATCGCTCTTATTAAGTGTGTATTTTATCTCGCGCGGCACTGCATGACAAAACTGGATCTACTCATACGCGCAAGAAAAGAAAGGAAAAATAGGAAAAGAAAAGAAATGATGGAAAAAACTTGAGCATCTAATATTGCTCTTGAGGCCGTTAGTAACTTATTTGTTCAAGTCACTATTATTGAAATCAAATATTGAATAAGTATTATCCATAACTAAGTACGTTTATGGTAATATTGATGTTTAAAAATCTTAATCGATTAAAAAATGGAAAAAAGTTGAAGGCAGATTACAATTTACAACACAGCTGCTCACTTTCCATAATTTTATGAGAAACGATGCTTTACATGGCCTCGTGTTCGTGAAACTTTGTTTTTTCAATCAAGTATTTTTTATGTTCTTTATGTTTTTGTTTTTCAAAACAAAAAAATGGAAACCAAATATATTTTTTATGTTTTCCTTATCCTTGTTTTAAAAGAAAATGCTTTTAAAACTATAAACAAACATGCTTAGGTTTTCCCGTTTGGAAAAAACAATTTTCAAAAATGAAGCATTTAAACCAAACTGTATCTCCGATTCAAAATATATATATGATTTCAACAAGTCAAATGATCAAGCTTGAGATGAAATTATGAGTCAGATGTATTTAGTTTTTTTAAATTACTAAAATAGTTTGAAAATAAAAATACCTTTAAACTAGTATATAATAATAATTTACAATAATGACTATGACATTAACTTTGAAAAAAAATTCTCTAAAACATTTGTAATACCGTTGCATCCTAGCCGCTTCAAGCAGTGGCCCCGTCAAGAAATAAGACATAAGGCCGCACGCCCGCCTCGGCCATGTCGTGGCCCGGCTTATGCGCGCCAAGCCATGCCTCAGGTCACAATACAACTTGTTCTATGGTGATTCAAACCTGAAAAATGGGTAGTAGCCCATTCCGCCCATCAGACCCTTTTTTTTTCATTTTCATTTCTTGTTCCACTCATCGAAGAGCACCAAAAAAAAATATAATTTTTTTTTTTCATTTTCTAGTAGAACCAAATAAATTCATTATAATTTAATTTATTTTTTTCCTCATTGCACACACCGAAACCTCAAAAAAAAAAAAAAAATCCTACACATTGATAGTTAGCCTACACATATTTGATATTATATTATGACTAGAATAGTTATGACTCGCTTTTACATCATATCAAGACCATTGATTTAATTTCTTATCTCTCGATCGAATATATTCGCCGCTTGAATCGTCTACAAATAAATAAACAATATACCAAGACTATGACAACCACATGTCGCATCAAGACGACGATAAAATCATGAAAAAACAAATAAAAACTTATATATGTGTAAAATAATCATTTTATTGAGAAAGAAAATGATGCAAATGTGTGCAAAGGGGTGATTAAAAATGTGTGGAAATTATCATTTTTGTTATATAAATAACATTTTTATTTATTAAACTATGATTATCGTGGAAAGGATATTTTTTGTATTAGAAAATAGCGTTAGAGATTAATCGTTTTGAAAAATAAATACAATTTTAATACCCAATTAAGGTGTTTTTTAACAAATAAATAAAAACAAGAAATGAATAAAGAATGATAATAAAAATTCTATATTTATTATTTAATACTAATTCGAAATTAACTAATGAAAACTTATTTTGTATTTCTTATATCACAATAATAAAATTAAGTTAAAAAATATTTTAAACCATCGATCAAATTGACATATATATTTTTATAAATTATAATTAGAGTAAGAAAGAACATTAAAACATATATTTTTTTAACAATTAAAGATTTTAGTTACAATGTAATAAATTGTTTTCATTGAAACTCGAATCCGAGACCCTCATCTCTCAATGCCTCGCTTTATGAAATGTCGAAAGCACTCTCTATCTAACACACATGAGCTACTATAATAGTTGAAATTGTGAATAACCAAATTCCTCAAAATAAGGATAACATTTTAGCACATTTTTTAAAATATTTAAATATTCTTAATTTTCATTAAATTTTAAATTGCTAACTTTTATTAATCCGATGATCTAACTAAACTGTGCTCTCAAGAAGACCAAGATCTTCCGGAACAAAGCAAGAAAAAGTCCAAGATCGATGACAATGGAATGTTGGTGGGAATCGATGGAGGAGGACGGGTTCTACAACTCCAAGGAGTAGCAAATCATCAAAGAACATTGAGGGAGGGACTTTTGAAGCCCCTGCTCAGCTTTTAAAGATACTTTTCGCAACAAGAGCATTACAGATGACTCGTGATCCCCTTGATGAAGATTTCGTTCCGATGACGATGGCTTTTCAATGGAGAGAATGAGGTCGATTTCCTTTATTTGTTTATCGGCTGCGAAAAATACTAGGTCATAAGACCTTAGCTGGCCAAATTCTCGATCCTCAAAACCAATACTGCGTACGAATAACATAATCCATTCCCGCTTCAAAAGACTCATTGCTCGCATCCGGGAATCCCAAATGCATTTGGTGGCCATCGATAACACTTATCACTGCGAAGCTTCTGCTTCCGCCAACGACATTATAACTATGCAAAATATGAGGGGCCATGGATGGTATCACCATTATCTCACATATGGTGGTTTCCTAACTTTGATCTTTTTGTATTACCACGAAGAGGATGTTGGTCTGGGTACGACTCACTCTCGTCTTCCTATTGAATATAATGATAGAGAATTTCTCAAGGTGTGGGAAAGAAAATCGGGAAGCCAATAAGAGTGGACTAGGCTAGAAGCCTTGTTACTAGAGGAAATTTGCTCTTGCCTTTTGTGTGGAAGTGGATATCACTCAAACCACTACTTTCCAAATTTAAAGTCCGAATGAAGGGTATCACAGTGGATCAAATATGAGGGTATTCTACGTAGTGCTTTCAAGGCGATATTTCATCACATCGAAAAAGAAGATTGTCAATAACTTAATCATGCCAATTCAGCAAGTGTTATCAAGGAGAAAGATATGTCCGCAAACTCCTGCTTCTAGGGAATGTGGTAAAGAAGGATAAGGCTAAGGAGTTCCTCAAAAAGATAAGGATATAATCACAATCCCTTGAGCCGTTAAAAATTACGCTTTGGATGCTGTCCCATAAAACAAAAGAGGCGACAGAGACGTGATAGTCGAGGGTTCATGGCTAGAATGCATGATCCTGGGCACTCCAATGGTAACTATGATAAAGGAGGGTCCCACTCAGCTCAAACAACCAAGGATATAGCAAGCCCAGCCATCTTTAATGTTGTAACTGGAAACCAAGGGTGGAGTCGAAAGTCATCGAGAACGTGGAGGTGATTACCGGAGACCACGTAGCCAATGTTAAACTTCCAAGTAGGGGAAGCCCACAGCCCAGACATCGCTAAAGAGGCCCACCTCCTCTTAATTAAATGAAATTTACCTACCCCACTAACCCACATACATTCATTCACCATAGATCTCGGGGATCTCGTCACTATGGCAATCCCCAAGAAGTACAGCCAGAGGATGAGCCCATATTGTCGCTCGAGGGTCGACAATGGCAGGGACAATGGCTCAAGAGGTCGCGGAATGCTGGCCCCGTAGAAGATGACGCCATTAACAAGATCGTCCATTATGATCGCGCGGTGAAGAACACCACCAAGATCCTTCCATAGGAATCGTGATCCGCTTTATCACAATCCTTCATACTCTGCAGATGTTCCTACGTATGAGAGATGGATCGAGAAACCACCCATCTTGGGTGGACTTTGTGACCTATTATTCTTCGCTTGTTTCAGATGTCAGAGGAACCTAAATATGTATTTTCTTCAAGTTTTATTTTATGTTTTAAGGATTGGTTGACTTTGAATTGTCGCGGCTTCTAAGGAATTTGGAAAAGCTCTTGAGGAATTGATTCATTTGAACAGAACAACCACTGTTGCATTAATTAAGCCTAAAGTATCAAACGCTCATGCTGATGTTATTTGCAAAGGAATTAATTTTTTCAACTGGGTTCTCGTGAGGCAATAAGGGTTTAAAGGTGGAATATGATCTTTTTGAGGGACTCGTTTGATTAACATTGTTCACACTCGTCCTCAATTTAGCCGATGCGTGTTATGAATGATAAACGAGTCTTGGTTCTTTTCAGTCTGATGGCACTCGTGACAGGGACTTCACTTGAAGCCGGAGGCTTTGGATCTCAAGGTTAGGCACTGAGGGACCTCGGGCTACCACCAGATTGCCAACTCATTATGTTCCATCGATTAGGTGTGAGTTTGCCTACCCACTGGAATTATTACGTAAGTGCAAGTTTCAATGATCGGGTGTTTGACCGTGGTCTCATGATATGGATTCTCGTGTTCTAAGTTTACTCGACACGAGGTAGGTATGACCTACTAAGGGAGCTCAAGAGATCGAGCAATGTGTAATGGAATGGAGAAACTTTTTTTCCCCGCATCCCCGCTACTTCATCTCCCAAAATCAATTTTGATCATTATCCGCTATTAATCAAGTTTCATGGGAATAAAAATGTGCGTAGCAGATCACCTTTTCTTATTTTCAAGCTTACTGTTTACATTATTTCATAATTCCCATAAAAGTTGTTTACTGGACAATAAAGAAAACGGTTTGTTAACTAATAATGCTTCTCTTGATACGTACTTTAAATCGAACAAGGCAACATTTGGAAATATCTACAAGAAGAAACTAAGGATATTAGCTCAGACAAGAGTGAATTAAAAATGTATTGCGAATCATCATACAAACAACCGGCTCTAAAGCTTTATACCAAGCTGAAAATATCTAATGATATTTGGCCCAAGAGGAGATCCTCCGTACCAAAATCTAAAGAGAATTGATTCGTTCGGGTGACTGAATACAAAATATTATCATGCATGCTTTGACAATAGGAGAAGATCAAATGAATATCAGGGCTCTCAAATCTAAAGTGGTGGAGGTCACTAATATGGACACTCCGCTCACCATGTCCAAAGATTCTATGGGCAAATCTTTCAACAAGGATATTAATACTGTAATGAGCTCTCGCTCAAGGGTTGGTTCCGCGATCCCTACGCATATGTTAAATAATATTCATAAAATTATCGATGTAGAAAATTAAGCAAGCCTCGTTTCGAGATGGATCCATTTAAAACCCTAGACTGCATGAGTTTCCATGTCGATTCTTTCAACGCATAGACATAGTTGTTGTTCTTATTATTAAATTTGCAAAAATTTCTTGACAAAGGCTGCCTCCCTAAATGTGTGAATGTCACTACTAGAGTTAATTCCAAAAGTGAAATATCCGTAAACTATCAAACAAATAAGATCCATTAGTCTTTGTAATGTATGATATAAAATTGTGATAAAGGTTATGACTACTCTTGGAAATGGTACTTCCGCAATTAATCGACCTTTCCAAAGTAGCTTTGTCCTGTGGCGCCCAAATTACGATGATATCCCAATTTATCGCAGGTATTACATTCGATGAAGAAAACAAGGAGCAATGGACCGACGACAATCAAAATTGATTCGAGAAGGCATATGATCTAAGTATCATGGGATTTCTATTAAGGACACTATTATATTGGTCCCCAATCAAACTTGGACAAGAAATCTAATGCATGGTATTGAATCTTCTCGCTTATTCATCGCGATTTGGGGTACTTAATCAGATTGGTTTACTCCTGAGAGGTGGTTGTATTGCAAGCAGGACCCTATTTCGTACATAATTGCAATGTGTGTTGAGCTATTGAGTTGTATTATTTGCAAGGCTGTTGTTGATGGAGACTGGAAGGGAATCAAGTTATCACAAAGATGGCCCCACGCCTCTCGAGCAGTGGAATGATACTAGCATTTATAGCTGTTTTCCATGTGTTTATGTAGCCTAAATGGTGATTCACACCTATATTCCTAAAGATTACACTAATACCCCATTTTCTTATGTTTTGCGACTAAAAGGAGTAACTCAAGCAAGGAATGGGCAAAAAGCTAAGAAGGAAGAACTTGTTGTTCAAAGCACTAGTTCGCCGAGGCGAGCAGGTTCGCCATGTGAAGAGATGGCTTCGCCGCAGCGAAGCCCAAACAAACAAAAGAAGAAGCCTCGAGTTCGTCAAGGAGAAGAGGTTCATCGAGGAGAAGGAGGTATTGATTAGAAGACACCCTCGGGTTCACCTTTGGTGAAGGCCACACCCTTCGCGAGCCGAAAGAAGATTATCCAGATTAGCCATAGACTCACATTTGCCAAGGCAAGAACATCCGCTAGAATAACAACCTCGCATTTTTAGCCTATTTTGGCCCATTTTCCAAACCCTATAAACATATGTGGCTTGAGGACTTGATTATGATTCTGCTTTTGGGTGAGAGAACACCCTCCCAGTGTTTCTTTCTTTCTTCTTCTTCTTAAGCCATTTTATACTTTTGATTTTGTTCATTTCTACTTGATTTGGGGTCGATATCAAGATCTAAATTTCTCACTGTAGGAGCTCTTTGCAACCGGTGTAGATTTTGAGACTCATTTCATCTCATTTGTTTTGTATCTCTAAATCCTACTCTTTTATCAATCTTTCATTATTATGTTTATCTTAAATTTGATTTGTTGGATTTCAAGGTAATGAGTGGCTAAACATTCCACTATGGTCGAACGTGGAAGCCGATGTTTGGTCGATATATGTTTTATGATGATTTTGTGGATGTTGTTCTTAGGATTATTGGTGGTTTTAATCTAATTAACTCATACTAAGAGTCTGGCCTTCGATCCCCATACTAGGCATCCTTGGTGACGCTGAATTACACTCAAAATCTGCCCGGTCTCTTGTTGGCATGACTCCTAAGCACTGAAATACTAATTAACCTAATCAAAGAAGTCTAGGAAATTGGGAATGCCTAGTACTAGATAGATTTCATTACGAGTAGCACCATCTCAGCATTATGTGACAATCGTATGGACCGAGAGGTGATTGATCCAAGTGTAATCCAGGTAGTCCTATTGTATGGACAGAGAGGTGACCAATAGGATTCCCAAAGAAAGCATTTACCTTGTCAAAGTACCATACTTAATGACCTAGATGGACCGAAAAGAAGACAGGAGTTGATGTGGGAGTATAAGCATGTAAAACTGGTGAGACAATGAGAGTTTAAACCTCATATCGGATTTGTTTGACATGCACAAGTGTACGTTCACTAATCGGCTGCTTAATGAACATAAAACCATAAATACATCAACTAAACAATCAACCCTATTATCTTTTCCTAAGTTCTTCTTCTTCTCGAAGATCTAATCTATTCTTTGTAAGTGAGTATTAATCATACCCTATTTTGTTTTTGTTTTATTTTATTCTTATTTTAGATCGAAAAACATTCTCTCTTCTCATCATCGAGTCGCTCAAATAGTGAACTACTTTAGTAGCCGGGGTATTCAATCCTCGCTTAAACCACACCTTCCCTACGGATCGCATATTCGACTTTTAGTCCACTATATTACTCAGGTAACTCAGACAGCCATGGTAGAAAATTGTTAACACTCTCTCATCTATTCTTTACAAATGATCTACTCCTATTTGCTGAGGCCTCAATGAACCAAATGAGTCATATTAAGATTGTATGAATAGATTCTGTGGATGCTCTAGGACAACTGAGTTACCTCTAAAATCTCAAATCTTCTTTTCAACTAATGTAGAAAACCAACTCATGAATGTCCACCTTTTTCCCGATATCCCCACTCGCACAACCTTGGTCTATACTTGCTTCTTCCGCCTATACATGGTCAAGTTCATACCGATGATTTCAAAAATATCATAGATAAGGTGACTTCACGGCTTGATGGTCGAAAATGAAATACCTTTCACTCATAGATCGTCACATATCGTACACTACACTTGCACCCATTCCACTTTATCCAATGCAATCTATGCTTATTCCAGCGGGTGTTTGCTCTTAAATTTAGGAAAACCATTAGATATTTTTATGGGGAGGACGGATTATCATAGAAGCATTAATCTTGTTAAGTGAAATGGTTGTGAAGAACAAATCAGAAGGAGATTTGGGGTTACATAAAATGCATGAAATAAATTTAGCCTTTTTGACCAAACTAGGTTGGAGAATGATACAGGATAAAGATAGCCTATGGGTGAAGGTGCTAAGTGTTGAGAAATTTACACAATTATCTATCTTCCAGATTTATGAGAGGAGTATGAATAAATAAATTAAGCGACACACAATATTTACGTGGTTCGGCACAAACTTGCCTATTCCACGGGCTGCTGCAGATCTTTCACTAAAAGGAGAAAAATATAAGGTTTATACTAATTCCAAGAAAATTGCTCCTCAATTTTCTCTCTCACTTCGCCTCTCTTCCTTCACCCTACTCCCTTTCTCTCTTCCATTTAGAGATGTGTAGGATGTGTGGGATGGGATGATTTTCCTCTCTACACAACATCTCTATTTATAGAAAAAATAAGAGGGATGTAGCCAAAATTAGGGCTACTCATCAGGTGAAGAAAAAAATGGAGGGTCGGGTGGCTAAATTTTTGACAATTCTGAAGCCTCCATTTGAAGCCTGTTTGATAATCGAGCTCCATCTTGACAATCGGGAGCCCCATCTTGCCAATCTTCCACTCAAGACCGATTTCAATCAGCCTTCACACGCTGATCAATGCAAAGCAGTCCTCCCGATTCCTTGATAAAGAGTTCAGCCAACTGAAGCTTCGCACACAACTCGCTTACCCATGGTCACTGGCTTCTTTGTCGGGCTTCTAATAGCTTACATATTCATCTTCGGGGCTGTGGGAGAGAGCAACTATCTTCTGCAATTGAGAACCCCAACTCACTGCAGTACCTCCTAGAGTATAGACATACCCTATAGTACTCCTTCTGATGTCAACATTTCCCCGGCCGACCAAAGATCTACTAACAAAGATGTTAGTATCGTGATTCCACCTTTGAAACAAAGTGCTTTGGCCCGTAATACCCTCGCAGATATCCGAGATCCATTTGACCGCTCCCGTTGTAACTTACCCGATTATCTATATACTGCTAACACTCTCCCACTGCTTGGGAAATATCTGGTCTTCTTCTTCGAATATGAATGGTGTCAATGCGCTCTCATGTAACCTCCTCCACTACTTGGTGCTGTCACAACACCATCAATGCAACTTCACGCCTTACCGTGTAAACCAGCCCGCTCGTCCATGATAATGACCGGTCCCTCCCTCAAAGCGTCCCATCCGCGATCAACCACAAGCTCCTCCAAAATCCACCACGAGCTCCGATCCGGTAAATGAGCATGGAGACATGGAACACCAAGGCACACCGACAAAATCGGTGGTAGCGCCAACCGATATGAAACCGTGCCCACCCTGTGATACCAACTGTCACACGCCTACTTTTTCGGCCCAACGTGTGCGGCATCTAACCCGTGCTAGACCAGCTTTCTCATGATCAATCCTTTCTCATGGGATTGTCCTCGACTTTCTTATGGGCCATCATCGCCACGTCGAACGCCAGATCTCGCAAGGCACCGACCCGCCCACCCCACAGATCTTCTCGACACACTCGGCCTTGTTTGGCACATCTCACGTGCCTCCTCAGGCTTATTACTCGACTCACAGACCGGCTTTTATAACAATTGCCTCCCCAGCCCGTCTGCCACCTCCTCAAGTGCACCTCCCGAGCACCAACCCAAGCTCGAGCAACCCGGTTCTCCCCATACCGCCTCAAGGTTCGTATCTCAATGGCCCCCAGCATACCTACGCTGCAGCCCACTGGGCCCCGCACGCCGCCCGTGCATTACACTCACCTCTTGTCTCCACAAGGGTGTCTCTAATATTGTTAAAGCGCTAAGCTCACGCTAAGGCTCCGTGCCCGCGCGCGACTCATACGCCATTATCGGCTAAGACTCATTACGATGCGTGATACCTTCCGGGCTAACTTCAATCACTGACACCACTTACTTAGTGGCTGCTCCACACAAGCACTAAGGCCCCTCCTCTCACGAAGACCTCATCCGCGGCCCCCTCTCTAGCCTGGGAGGCGGAACTCCTCCGTCCGAGTTCCCGCCTCAAGGCGTCCCATCCGCCCGTTCAAACAACATGCCCCATCGTGCCTCAAACCACATATGGGAGACACCGACACCAATCCCATCCGCCCTCTCGCAGAGGAACCGTGTCTCTTTTTCATGCGCCGTGTTGACCGGGTTTACCGCTCAAGCTCATCAGGAAAGTGGCTTCAGCCTCCGTATCCAGTCCACCTTCTCTGAGGTATCCTTGATCAAATTCGGACCCGTGGAGGGTCTATCTCCCACCTCCATCCAACAAACCGGAGATCTACATGGCCTCCCATACAAAGCCTCTTAGGGCGTCATCTCAGATGGCTCACTTGATAATCGTTGTTGTAAAGTGAACTCGTCAAGGGCAAGTGCTCATCCTAGCCACCAAGTCCCAGACGCGTTCACAAAGATGTCCCTCCAAAACCCGATAGTCCTCTCGACCGTCTGGTCTGGTCTACCGATGAAACACTATGCTCATCCTCATCCGGTGTCCCCTAAGTGGCCCCTCTTCTAGAAACTCCTAAAAATCGAGCCGCGGAACTGTGGATCCCGATCCGATATGATGGAGACTAACACCCATAACTCCGGGCAATTTCAAAGATATACAACCCGGTCGGGAACTCTCAAATGTGAAGGTCATCCAGATTTTACCAAGAAATGTGCCGACTTGGTGAGTTTCCACTACACAACCCACACCGCGTGGCCACAGTTCTAAGATGTCCGTGGCAAGTGGGTCACAGTCCATCATGACGTGTCTTACTCCCCACTCCGCTACCTCCAAAGCCCGAGTAGCCTCGCCACCCTAAAGTTCAAATTCTTGACCTACTGACACGTGAGACATCTCCGTACAAAGTCCCCAACGTGCCTCTTCATTTCGCTATAACAGTACTGACGACGTAGATCGTTATACATCTTCATGCAACCTGGATGCACTGCAAAATCGAGAGCAATGGAACTCCCTTAGAATCTCATCTCTCAACTACACCAACTGGGGAACCACCAACGGTACCTTGTACCGAAGACTACCATCTGTGTGAATGGCCCAACCCTCACACCACCTAATCGTATCCCAGCCCTCGATGGATTCATCTCCGTGTGTCCTCATCCTCCTAGACTCGATAACCCCGGCTCTACAGGAAAGCGAGCCACCAAACTCCTAAAAGGCCCCGAGTCCTGGGCCAATTTAGTATAGTCTAATCAGACGACAACCTCGAGCATGACTTGGAGGGCGCTATCATTCAGGGACGAACTGTGCGCATCCCATCAGTCTTCTTCACTTTTATCTACAAGGGTACCAGTGCTTTCTCTAGGACATTCCCTTATCAAATGCGGACCATCGCATAGGAAGCACTTTAAAATTTCGCTGAGACCCGCTTCGCTGCCGCTGGGCTTTATCTTTCCCAGCGTAGGACACCTTTACCCCTTCCTATGCTCGCAAGATACTGGGCACCTCTTCTCTCCCCCATTCGTGCTCAGCCATCTCTCCTAACCCTCGGGGGACACCTCCTTCTCCCCCACACGAGCCGTGGGCTAACCTCGAGCCCCTCGTCATTAGAAGACATGCTTTCCTCAGCACCATCAAGGATCGGCCACGCATGGCATCCGCTTTTCCACCGAACGTGTGTGGCTTTGGGAACCTCCCACCAAGGGTGCCTCATGGAGCGGCCATAACCCGAGTCGACAATGCTTTCTTATAAGTGGCCACCTCTCGCCTCGCCTTCTTTATGCTTCGTCGTGACCTCCACCTCGACTCTAAGCTAGCGAGCATACCTAATACCCCTCTGTCATGTAAAAGTCACGAACTCCTCAGGTGACACCGCATGAATCGACAGCTTTGCATCCCCTCAAGGTCTGGATCATCCTTGAGATCTCCACGCCTTTCTCCATGCTTCGCTCCAAAATCCATCCTCTGGGTGTTCCACATTGAAACTCTACCGACGAATTATCCCTCAAGGCTAGAAATGGTGATCATGAGACTGTCCTTCCTACCCCGTAGCGACCTGCAGTCCTTACCTTGGACTTGCGCGCCACCTTCCTCCACATGAGAGCCCGCCATCGCTCCCTCTCGAATCCTAACCTCCTAATCGCTTCCCACTATCTGCCAACCCACCGTGTATTAGAACACCTCCGGTCGATTAAACCTAATTGCCGACAAATTCCTCACTATTCACGAAATTCACTATTTACGTGAATAGTAACTCGCCTGCAAATTGACATAAAAATAGACTCAAGAAATATTCTTTTCTCATGTGGAAGGTCAGTCAATGCTGCAACCACAGAGCATACTAAGAATATCCTAATCCCTATAGCTGTGGCTCATACAGGCCATGAAAATTTATTACGAATTTCATCTTCCGTATTTATGAGGAGAGGTGAATAAATTAAGCGACACACAATATTTACGTGGTCTCAAGACAAACTTGTCTACTCCATCGCTGCCGCAGATATTTCACTAAAAGGAGAAAAATAGTGTTTACAACACTCCAAGAAAATCGGGCTTCCTCAATTTTCTCTTAATTTCGCCTCTTCCTTCACCCTACTCCCTTTCTCTCTTCCATTTAGAGATGTAGATGGATGGAGTTTATTTTCCTCTCTACAACACTTATTTATAGCAAAATAAGAGGATGGTGTACCAAATACCTAACAAGGAAGAAAAATGGAGGGTCAGGCCAAAATTCCTTGACAATTTGAAGCCTCCATCTTACACTGGAGCCTCCATCTTGACAATCGAGCCTCCATATTTGACACCAAGTGGAAAATATATGAAGAACAAGGTACAACTTGAACATGTGCAACTAAAACATGTCACCAACATGGTGAGCAGATAATAGGCAGCCCCTTTCTCAAGCTACAAGGACTTAGTATTCTTTGCCCCGACGGCCATAGTACATCCTTGGTTTGATACTTGATAGATGATGAGCCTCTCTTCAAAGCTCCACCCGAGATATTACTCCCCAATTATATAGCGTAGTATGATTACCGGGATAACAAGTCGCGGTGGGATTGAGCGGGCCTCGAAGGGGTTCTCCGCCTCCCGCAAAAAAAAAAATAAGTTGGCACTTTTATCAGGAGTGTGAAGATTCCCTCCATGGAAGATGAAATATGTTGAAGAAGGGAAAGACTGCACATTTTCGGGCCACTTCTCAGATATGACTGTCGCCACCTTCGTGAAAGAGTTTCAAGAAATTACTGGACCCAGATATGAAGCTTCATGTACCGAATTGAATATGCATATTTTTATGGCTTGTAAACCATGGGAGAATCATGTAATTTATGTGTAACACTGAGAGAGCGAGGCGGGGGCTCACTGTCATGCCTCTTTCCCATTTAACTTTGACGCCCCAACATGTGGGTGCTCCCATACCACTTAACTCAGAATCATCTTTACTTTTTTTACCACAACATTAACTTGTTCATTCATACTGCTAACATTTAACTTGAAATATATTTTGTAGCAACGAATTACAAAATATATTCAAAACTCCATAAATGGGAGTGTTCAACATTTACAAATTTGTACATTTACATATAATTGGGTATTTTTTATTCTAAATTCCATGATCTGGTTGTCTCCCAATATCTTATAAACATAGTAATCATTGATTAAAATATAAAATAAGGGAAGATTCCTGGGGGAATATATGGTTGGGGCTCAAGTTTCAACCGACAACAAGAGAATTGGGATCTATGCATGAAACAATGGAGTTTTGTCCTTGAAGTAGATTATGTGCTTTGATTATGTATAAACAAGAGGGAAACATTTTCAATTTCTATGTTTGTTTCATAATAGCTTATGGAAGTTCACATCTTTAGTCAGAGCTAAACAACCTATATTTTTTGGTTTGGGATCAAGAAATTTAAATGGTTTTCTGCTTTTTTTTTTTTTTTTGATCCATTTGCATGATCCCATGTGCAATTTAAATGTCTTGATTGGCTTTACAAGTTAGTAACTAATAAGATTGTAATTTAGAGGTATTGTTAGATTATTATTATTATTATTAGTTCAAGTCTATTTAATATATTTTGATGTAACACTTTGCCTCTTTGGTTCTAGTTATATATATTTTACAACTTTGAGTTTTCGGCTAATTTATACATCTTGACTAATCCTATAAGATCCTTGAAGATCAACTGATGAACCTCAGGGCTTCGAGGCCCTAAACTGTGACTATCTCAGAGAGTAAACCTAAAGGCTCAACCCTCTATTTACCCTTTCGTTCAGCTATAACTCTACCACCTCAAGACCTAGTTAATATCGATCGGTAAACCTCCACTTGCCTCTTGATTTATGCTTATTTATTTTTTCTAATATATATATATATATATATATATATATATATATTTAATTGAGTGTTTCGTCAACTGAACGTATTCGACCGATCTTATGGAGCCTTAAAGTGACTCGACTGAATAAATTTTCAATGACATTAAGAAGCCTTGAACCAATGACTTTGTCTAAAGTAAACCCCAAGGTGGAACCAACTAGGAACCCCTTTAAGGTTTGATTTTTGTTTTTTGTTCTTTTGAAAGAAAGGCTCTTTTTGATTTCTTGTTATAACTTTCGTATGGGTGCTACACATTGACGTTTTCAAATAGAGAAATTACAAAATAGTTAAAAAAAACAAAGGCTTTACTTAATTTTTATTTCGTTAATTATATTAGATATAATTACTATCTTTTATAATCCTAAACTCCAAGAATTTAACGAATTATTAAAGTTTTTTTAAAATATTAAATAATGAGCTCAGGTGTGTACGTTTGATTTTTGTTTTTAAAAACTTTTTTGTTCCTCAAAGCCTAAGAAACATGGAAAATGTGGAAATATATTTAATTTCATTTTTAAATATGAATAATACAATGATTACAAAAAATACTAAATTGAAAGAACAATAACAGTTTTAAAAAAACAAAGCATATGTTTTCTAGAACCGTTTTTCAAAAATATGAACAAAGAAGCCCATATTTTTTCATGTCCATAGCTCCTTCCTCCTAATCACACACGTCTGCTTCTAAGTACTCCGCCTAAAGCGCCTTGCCGCCGATTCTCCGCATCATTCACATGGGGCCTAAGGTGTACCGATTTCCGATACTGGGAACTAATCCCAAAACCCTTTCAAAGTTGGGTCTCCTTCGTCTTCTCCTTAGCCAAAATTTCAACTCCTGCAGGTGGGAAAGGATAGAAGAAAATGGAGAGCGCTTCCTGAGACTAGATTCTCACTTTTCGCCATTTCTTTTCAAATTTCCATCAAGCCAATCAAGCTCTTTTTCCAAAGGAGATACTTTACGTTTACAACGCCCTACCTTTATCTCCATTTGAATGTACTGATTATTATTTGATTTCATTGTTTTCCCGCTTATGTAGAATCTACTAAGAGGGATACGCAGAATGATGGAGGCGCAAATCCGCTTGATCAAGGAGGTATGGTGTCGATATACAAGCTTCACCTTACAATATTGCAAAACCAAGAACCACTACCCTTAAAGGTATGTTCATTTACATTTTCTTCTCTAAATTTGCCATTCATATTTGGATCTCTTTATATATTTGGAATTGGTTTGTTAGATTCTCGTGAATAATTCCGATTCATGATAGAGTTTGTAAAGAATAAGATGATGAAAAACTGGATTGTCACGAAATCCTGTATAAAATCAGAAAAGCAATGATAATTGTTTAATGCTAGCCACCAGTCAACTACTATCAATGAGAGAGAACTCGAGAAGGGTTATTTGAGAATTGATGTTTTGATGTCTTTGTATGGTTATATGAAAGCCGAGGCTCCTCGAAGAGTAACTGTATGGCCAGTCAGCGGTCTCCTGTATTAAGTGGTGTAGGGTAGAGCATGCCCATACATTACCTGGTTTGGTCCACCCGTACGAGATAAATTGCTTCAGGTGAATTTCCATTTAAAGATCAAGGGTAAAGGGTCAGGCCCCCATATCACCCTTTGTTCGTTTGGCAATGGAAGTGGAGATAAATGCCTCGTTGTTTCTGGTGAATTCCCCATTTAGGTGGTGTATGGTGGAGGTGTACCATTTCATATCTCTCAGTTCGTCTTCACCTAAAGACTGAGCCAAATTCCTCACGAGTGGTGTGGTGTGAGGGTCAGACTCCGCATCACGTGGCTTTTGGTTCACTAGCAACAGATAAATGCCTTGTTTTCGTGCACCCCGTCGCCAAATTCGCGCCATTCTATCCCACCTTTTTACTCTAGATTTTTAGTGACTTCAGGCCGTTTACAAGACTGCGTATGCCGGTTTTGGCCTCTCTCGATACCATACAAAGCGAAGCCACACGCATAACTGCACTCTGGGCGTCCCTTTTTCTCGCTCTTCTTCATTCGGGGTCTTTTTCTACGCAGTCCACTGGGCGTGTACTGTGAGGAGCTGCGAGGAACATCACGAGTGCATTTCAAAACTCGAATCAAAGCCTTGGCATGATTAGTGCTCTAGGAAAGGCTTGCTAGCCAACCCGCCAATTCCCTCTCGACACCTCGGACTGCATAATCTTCCAGCAAAATGTCATGCCCGTCTCCCTCGAAACATAACACGAGAGTCATCTCCCGCGTGTGCAAAGCAACCCCTCCTACACCACAATCGATGATGACTCCCATGTCGTCGCCCAATCCATCCCCTGTGGATGACGCCTCGAACCCGACATTTCCATGACCCCATGCGTCCACCGTGGAGCTCCCCGAGATCTCTAATTCGCAACCACGACACATCATCCCTATCCTCGCCCTAATCCCTAGGGGAGAAGTCACGTACAAGGGCTCCTCCAAGGCCTTAACCACTAAACCCAACTCTATCACAACCGATGCAACGATAAATGAATGCGCACTGCAATCAAATAATACTTCGCCCATAGCGAGATACAAAGGGGCAAACACACCCTTATAACTAGTTGATCTCGTCGGTTTAGCTGTGGTGGCACCGCGGCAGACACCGTCCCTCAGATTCCCGGGATGTCCCCGCCAGGGGTCTCGCCCTCGCTCAGCCTACAATCCGGCACTCCTAGCCTCGCCCGTGCAACGGAGTTGCCCGTGCGTGCCTCCCGAGACCGGAGCACGGCCTTCGCCTCTAAGGCGCGGGATGGAGGAATAGATCAGATCCGCCTCCTGCCTCACGCCCGATCAACCCGCGATCCCGAAACCCCGGATCCTGCCTTCCCGGGGCACCCTCTCATGTATGTCCCTGGGCCGGCCACATTAGTAAGACACCATCCGCCCAAAGACACTGTAACCCCGACCGTCCCTCAACCCGGGATGTGTCGCGACTATGGAACCCACGTGAACTAGAAGCCTTCTTCTTCTTCCCAACCAGAAGAAGACCTACCCTCTACTCATGGTAGTCCCAACCATAGAGCCAGACTCAGGCGAAGTCCCATAATCCCGCCCGAATGGACAATCTCTCAGCCCATTCAAACCTCCTAACTCTTGCTGTGTCTCGTGGCTTATATTATTTTCAAGAAAGTGAGCTAACTTCGCGAACTCGCCATATGCTCAATACAAATTCTAGCCTCGCTTCAAATTTCTGTAGTGAACCTGAGCCTTCACGTTCAAAGAAGGTCCCGAAATACTTGCCCACAATACTCTCTCGAACTCGCCCTCGTGTCACACTCCTCTAGGTCCCTAGAGGTCTTCGCCCACCACCACACTCTGGGCCCCTACCCTCTGAAATGGAATGCAAATTAGTGCGATCCGGTCTTATCTGGAGGCACTCATGAACCCCACAATACCTTCTCAACTCCCCATAAACCAATGGTCCGCCACCACCTGACCCTCTTCCCCGTGGAATATCGAAGGGTGATGTGTCCTCAACCCTCCGGAGGTTACTCTGACCTCCCCGGGCTACTCCGCCGCACTAAACATAGTAAGGCCCGTCGGTCAACATCGTGGTGCTTCGCTAGCACCTCGTGGACGACTCCTACGCCCTTTACATGCACCAAACATGCATTACATGTCAAACGGCGAAGTTAAGTCTTAATGCAACATCTCTAGTAGCAAACAGAGCCCAGACACTATTCAGCATACCGAAAAAAATTTCTATACGCAATGTCAATGCATTCAACTGCTTCCAAACAAAGGATCGTAAATACCATCGAGTCAAAACCGGGTCAAGTACGCGATCACACCTATGAAACCTGTGCCACGCGATTGGTACCGCGATTGCGGGCGTGCGGCACCGCGTCGCCCTCCACCATGTCGCAGAGCCCGTGACCGGGTCGCGGTCTCACGCCAGGCCATGTGTCGCCGCCCCTCGGGTCATAAAAACAAAGATTGTATCGCAAACACAACTCCCCTCGCCGAGCCGCATCGCAAAGCCGCCACGCCGCGGCCGCCAGCGCGAACGGTCTCCCCGTGTCGCGTCACAGCGCTAGGTGCCGATCGAGCCCCGCGCGCCGTGTCGCCAATACCAGGCCTCTCATCACAATACAAACGATTGTATCACGCTGACACCCTTAGTCGGGTCAAGCCGTATACAAGACACGCTTGTCGCCGCCCTGGGCCGAGCAAGCCGGGCGCCGCGTCGCAGGCCTCCTAGCCGTATCGCAAGGCCCCGGTCGTGACCGCAGCCAGGCGGCCCCGCACGCCCGTCGGGTCGCGGTCGCGCCTTGCCATGCGCGCCTGCTTTCATGCCTGCGGTCACACAACGGTTTTATGGGTGACTCAACCTTAGAAAAATGGGTAGTAGCCCATTCCACTCCATCACCTTTTTTTTTCATTTTCATTTCTCGCTCCACCTAATGAAACAAAAAAAAATATAATTTTTTTTCATTTTCTAGTATAACCAAATAAATCCATTATAATTTAATTTTTTTTTCCTGTTGTACACACTGTAAAACCTCAAAAAAAAAAAAAAAAAAAAAATCCTACACATTTGATAGTTAGCCTACATATTTGATATTATATTATGACTAGAATACTTATGACTTCGTGCTTTTACATCATAATAATATTCATTGATTTAATTTCTTATCTCTAATCGACATACTTTCGCTTCTTCGAATCACTCACAAATAAATAAACAAATATATCAAGATTATGACAAATCACATGTCACATCAAGACGACGATAAAATCAATAAAAAACAAATAAAAACTGAGATATATAAAATAATATTTTATTTATAAAAGAAATGACGCAAATGTGTGGAAAGGGGTGATTAAAATACGCGGGAAAATGATCATTTTTGTTATATAAATAACCATTTTTTATTATTAAACTATGATTATCGTGGAAAGGATATTTTTGTATTAGAAAATAGTTTTGAGATTAATCGTTTTGAAAATAAATACAATTTTAATACCCCAATTATGTTTTTTTAATAGTCAAATAAGAAATAAGAAATGAATAAAGAATGCTAATAAAATTCTATATTTATTATTTAATAATTTAAATTCAAATAACTAATGAAAACTTATTTTGTATTTCTTATATCAAGCAATAATAAAATTAACTTAAAAAATATTTTAAACCATCGATCAAATCGACATATATTTTTATAAATTATAATTACAAGAAGAAAGAACATTAAAACATATATATTTTTAAATAATTAAAGATTTTAGTTACAATGTAATAAATTGTTTTCTTATTGAAACTCGAACTGGTGACCCTCATCTCTCAACGCCCTCGCTTTTATGAAATGTTGAACACTCTATCTAACACATGAGCTACTATAATAGTTGAAATTATGGAATAACCAAACTCCTCAAAATAACATTAACATTTTAGTTAATATTTTTTAAAATATTTAAATATTCTAATTTTTCTTAATAAATTTAAATTAAGCTAACTTTTATTAACTGATGACGAATCTAAACGGTGTGCTCTCAAGAAGACAAGATTCGAACAAAGCAAGAAAAACGTCCAAGATCGATGACAATGGAATGTCAGAATCGATGGAAGAGGACGTGGTTCTACAACTCCAAGGAGTAGCAAATCATCAAAGAACATTGAGGGAGTGGACTTCAAGCCCAAGTTCAGCTTAAAGATACTCTTCTGGGCAACAAGAGCATTACGTATGACTCAAGTGATCCCCTTGATGAAGATTTCCTCTTGGTTCTCGATGACGATGGCTTTTCCATGGAGAGAATGAGGCTCTATTTCCCTTTATTTGCTTAACGGCGTTAAAAAACTAGGTTATACACTATAGCGTCACCGATCCTAAAAATCATGGGCGTAAGCAATTGATGCAACTATCTCGTCAAAAGACTCATTGCTCTTTGGTATCCGAAATCCCAAATGGAACCTGTGGCCATCGAGCAATGAATTATTTCTCGGTGAAGTTCGTTCTCATTAACGATTATAACTATAAATCCATGAGGCCAAGTGGATGGTGGTTGACCATTATCTCATTATTAAGGGTGGTTTCCTAACTTTGATCCTTTATTACCACTGAGAGGATTCAAGCCAGTACGACTACTCCCGTCTCTTCCTATTGGAATATAATGATAGAGAATTTCAAGGTGGGAAAGAAAATTGGAAAGCCAAAGAGATAGATTCAGGCTAGAAGCCTTCGTTACTAGGAGGAAATTTGCTCGCCTCTCTCGTGGAAGTGGATATCACCAAACCACTACTTTCCAAATTTAAAGTCCGAAGAAGCGGTATGCAGGATCAAATATGAGGGTATTCACATACAGGCCATCATGACATTTACTGCCTTGAAAAGAAGATTGTCGGCCAACTTCTAATCATGCCAATTCAGAGCAAGTGTTATTGAAGGAAAGAAAGATATGTCCGTAAACTCCGCTTTCTGAGGAAGGTGGCAAAGAAGGATACGCCAGAGGAGGCTGTTAAAATTATGGTTCTGGATGCTAAAGTGTCCCATAAAAACAAAGAGGTGAT